>JANIJG010022008.1:30240-79877 GCA_024611175.1 Megaceryle torquata | reverse complement strand
CTTGTTTTTCTAATCGCAGGTTATTTTTTTTTGTATTTCTTCAACTTTCTTTACGGCAGTTGGAGATCTCTCGTTTGGTGTCTGTGTTTTGTCTGGGTGTGGGGGGGGGGGGGCGGGAAGTCCACACTATGTATATTGGTAACTATTCTTAGACAATCAGAAGTTATAACTGTTGGATTATTCCCCACATGGTAGTAAAATACAGTGGAGGCTCCAAAAGTACTCTTAATTGGTTGTTGCTTGTGGCTGTGGGTGGCCACATAACAAAATGTATCCACAATGTGATATTCTTACGGTCAACAGATGCACTGAGTACAAAGTGCAGTAAAAAAGCTTTTTGGTTCACCAGTGCTCTTCATGTGCTGCAAGTGGCCTGCTTTCTGATGCTTTGCTTACACAGAGTCAGAAGCTGAGACTGGAATAGCATCTACTCTATTCAGCTCCCCTAAAGCATCTATTCTGCTCAACCCCCATAAAGAGGGGTCAGTGTTTATAAATATGCAAAGGGGGATGGAGCCAGGCTCTTCTCAGTGATGCCCAATGATAGGACAAGGGGCAACGGGTGCAAACTGGAATGTAGGAGGTTGCATGTAAACATAAGGGGAAACTTTTTCACAGTGAGGGTGACAGCGAGCACTGGAACAGGCTGCTCAGGAGGTTGTGGAGTGTCCTTCTCTGGAGACATTCAGAAGCCACCTGGACACGTTCCTGTGTGACCTAATCTAGGTGATCCTGCTCTAGTGGTGGGGTTGGACTAGATGACCTTTTGAGGTCCCTTCCAAGCCTTAACATTTTGTGATTCTGTGAAAGTCAGTGTAAGGACATATGTAGTCCTAAATTGTCATCTTGCCAATTCTTTCTTAGAAAGCTTCCTGGAAAACTAGGTATTTCTTTGTGTCTTTTATAATGGAGAGTTCTTCTTCTCTAGTATTAATATATAAAAGCTGTTAAGAGTCTTGCCATCTTCTCTTAAACTTTTCTGCAAGTGTATTTAGTCTATAAGAAAACCTGTGATCATTCCCTCTTCATGTTCTATTATCTTTAGGTTTGCAGGCTTGTCAGCTGGCTATAAGTACAAGGACCGTTTGGGCACGCTGTCCAAATGGAGATGTAGCTCGTCGATACGGCATTACAGACAAGAATCCAGCAGGAGACTACTGGAAGAAGATTCCTGGAAATGTCTCACGTTTAACAGGCAAGCTGGTTCTGTATGATGGTCCAAAACACTGTGATATCTGCTTTGACTTCTGCGTGATGATGCTCAATATGCAGGGAGAGCTTCATAATTTAAATGCTGCTTTGACTGTGAAAGTTTCACCAAAAGTGCTTTTATCAGCTTAGTAAAAACATTCTTGGGGTACAATTAGGGAAACAGCTCCAAATATCATTTATTTAATGATTTTAATCAGAACTTGCTGCCTTAATTAAAAGGTTGGTAATTTATTCTTTGCAGTGACCCCTCTAGATGAATTGTGGGCGATCAGTGCTTCAGGATCCCTTCTCCAGCGCCTCACTAAGACCTTTAGCCATTCCCATAGTTTGCAGAAAAATAATGACACTTCTGTTCTGCTTCACCCTGATGATTTTGAAGATGAATGGGAAGTGATATGAAGTCTCTCAAGCTTGTGAAGCAGTGAAAAAAACGGACAGAGTTTCTGCAATGCATGTACAGAATGTTGGATCTAAAAGCCACTCATATTGGACCTGTGATATTAGCACTTTTGTATTGAAAAACTGACTTGTTAAATAGCCCTCAACTGTGAGTTCTGATGTTTGTTCCATTATCTCTCGGGAGACTCTTTAGGTGTGGCATACTGCAGTTGTTATACCCTACTACTGTAGAAGCTCCTTTGGAAATGTAACTCTTAAGTTAATCTTACTAGCAATGAAAGTGACTATTTCACAACAGCATGCACACTAATACATGTGTACTTATTTTGAGAAGGAATTCTGTTGCATTAAATATTTCTCTACAGCAGAAACATTAAGCATTTCTCAATTTCTTCATGTACTTGGAACTCCAAAATGATGGGAATGCTCTCCAACTATTGTAAATCTATTTAGAATTATTTTCATTTGCAGTGTGGAAGAAAATATGGCAAAGTATTTCTTAGTAAGATCTCAGAATATCGTGATTACACAGCATTTTTGAAATGAATTTAGTTTGATCTGTTTCCATATAGTATCTGCAAGGCTGTGCTAACCTTCAATCTCTAGAAATCTGTCATTCATAAGGGAGAAGTTTGGATTACACCTAGTATCAGGGGGACTTTTGCCCATTTCACACAGCCATCAGGAAGCTGACAGATTTTGGGGGTAAGTCCCGCTTTGGAATGGGAAGAAGTTGCACGTTGGATTTGTAGTACAAAGCAGGAATGTACAAGGCAGCTTTCATAATTCCTGTTGTGCTGTATTTGTGCCTCCAGCCAGTGCTTTAACATTTGGACTCAAATTGTTTTGAGTACCAGACTTAGAGTTATTAAAAGGAAAAGTGGTAATTGATAGAATTACCTATATATCCCATGAAAAATTGTGGTATTGTGAGAAAATACTTAACAATATTCTGATTTTTTTAGCTATGTTAGCTAAATTTTGAAGTGTCTTAACAGATGTTGCAGCAGAGGTATGTGATGAACTGGGAAATAACCTAAGTTAATCATTGCAGTTTATTTTTCTTTAAAGTAAATCTTCTTTGAGAGATACCTCATCTTTTTTTAAGCAATAGAACTACAGATGAGAGAACCTGAGTTCAGTATGTAGGCGGAGGAATTATTTTTTGTTTGTTCTAAGCTTATAAATCATCAGAATGTTTTAAGCAGCTGCTAACTAATACTGTAAAAGAGCCAGCTTCAGAAAAGGCCAGGAGTTGAAAAGTGGGGGTGTTTCTGTTTTGAGAACTTAATACATATGGAAAAGGATGTGTTTTCTTTTTAACCTCTGTTCTCTTCCAGCATAATTCATGCACGTACTGCACTAAACTTGGAACAAACATGGTGCCAGGTGAGTGTGTGAACTGGTAGAGAGAGAACCAAGTTATGTCACTTTTTTTAGTAGCACTTGTGATACTGGCTGTCAGTTCTCAGTCTGATCTTTCAGTCTTACAGGGAGGACAGATTTGTTTCCCTTTTACAGATGACACGTTTGCTTCATTGCTATCTCATCCGTATATGGAGATTACCACAGAGGGTTTTTTTAGCTTGTCTGGCAGTAGTTTGTAACGGAATCAGCTTGTGAAGTAACCCAGTCTGTTTTGTGCAAGCATAGTTTGGTATCTTGAGGACCCCACAGAAGCTGAAATGCAGCTTAAAAGTATTTTCGGCAGCTCCTGAGTCCGTCCCTTTGGAGAAGGGATGGGACTACTTCTCTGTGCCCTGCCAAGCACCAGATGCTGAAGTACCATGGCATTATTTAATAGTGATTTTGTATTACATTTTTCAAAGTCATCTTAGTAATGGCTTGAGCTTGCTAGTTGTTTATTTACTGTATAATACTGTACCTTGCTATGGTCATTAATATTAAATTGGTGTCAAGAGCTCTTACCAGACTACTTTAGGGTAGTTTTAATGACATTAGGATGGGTTTTTTACTTTTATTTCTGTATTTAGGTTTTTTTTGTTATGTTTGTGCTTTGAGACAAGTGCAATAAACTAGATTTTTAAGAAATAAATTCCTGTGGTAAGACTCATCTGTTGTATGATACACAAGAGTTCTCTGTGTCTGGAAATTGTCCTGATGCAGGAGACAGACATGCTTATGAAACCCTCCCCTACTATTACCTCAGACAATATGGCAGTAACAATCTAAGGACATGGATATTGTAAAGATTGTTTCTTTTTTTTTTTTTTTTTTTTTTAACTGTGAGAGGTGTGTCAAACCAGCAACTTGATCATCTTCCAAGCAGAGACAATTAAACACTTCTCGTATTTGAATGAGGCTTATTGCCTCCATGTTAAGATGGTCTTGCTTTAATAGAGGTAAAAAGTTTATTTCCTTACAAGCTAAACAAAAATGGCACTTGCATGTTAAATATTTTAGCTTTCAATGAGGAATATGCATGTGTGGTCACAGCTAGAAAATATTCAAGCAGAAAATAGGTGATTGTACCACGTGCTATAACTGCACCCTTCCCTGCATTTTGAAGTATCTGAGCTCATCTGATAGTTCCTGGGTTTCTGGCCTTTAACTGGAACTGCAGCTAGGGCTTCAAGAGAGCACCTTGGTTTCGCTTCCCAGAGGGGAGAACTGTTTCCTGACAAGAGTTGCAACCTGGGTAACTTCACACAAGAAAGCATAGCAATGAGTGATGAAGTTTCTTACACTTCTAGCCAGGGGAATCCTGTACAAGTTCAGATGGCAATGTCCTTTCTAATGATCATAGTTTTTATCTTGGTAAACCAGTTCATCTGCTTCTATAGGCTCCTGCAGGGAAATGTTAGTCTCCTTACAGCACCAGCCCACTGCTGTTTTGCAAGAGAAGTCCTTATGTCATAGTTTAAGGAAGTCCAGATGACTCTGGTGCAAAACAGCCATCTTAGACAAGTAAGTAAGTCTTGTTTTTCTTTGTCTTGCAGCAATGAAAAGGAACAGGATCCTGTTAAATGGTACAAAATCAACCTTTCACTAACAAGTGTTGAATAAAATATATTAATTGCTTAAGGAAGATAGCAGACCTGTTGTTAGGAAACACTGCTACCACTAAGAAAATTATATTAAAAAGCCATTTTTATTATGGATTTGACTCATAGTCTAAACATAGCAATATATATACAGGTACAAAAAGTCACATTTATTCCAACTCTTCATACCTGTCAGAGTGTATATGATACACTAGACAAGAATCCCCTCTTCTTCCCCCCCATACATGGACATCAGAAAGTCTGAACCCCATAACTCCTCTACGTTACTTTTCAATAGATGAGTCCTATCAAGTACCTTGAAGACATTTGTGGGTTCTTCCAGACTAATGTGGAATTCTGGCTTGTCTGTTTGCCTCTTAAAACTCCCTCTAATAAGTGAGCTGTTGCTAGTTGTTTCAGCCAGGGATCAGGATGGGTTTTAAGGAACAAGCTTGAGACAACTTTTCAGTAAATGCTGTTCTGAGTGTAAAGGCTTGAAATTGAGGCACCTCTATGCCTATGTTTTTGCCTTGTTAATTAGCAATTAGAAAAGCATAAATCATGTATGAAGATATGGAGATCTCCTCGTTACCTTGGTAAAAAAAAAATTCTGGTCTTCAGTTTTTACACAGTTTTTAACCAGCATTGTTGTCATCCCATCCCTACAGTCAGAGGTAGAGAGATAAGATCTGGATTTGGGATTTCTAAAATGTGAGATGCAGGATTTATTCATCTTGTAGCCTTCCTGAAAGTGAAAGTTGCATGTTGGAAATGGTATTATGGTGGCAAGTAGCCAGCAAAGAAAGCTGTTGTATCCCTTGCCAAAGTACATCACCCTGATTGTTTGATAATCAGTTAATGTAGTTAAAAATAACCACTCACATGTGCAGAACAGAACTTGTAGTATAGAGGACTTAGTTCTTAATTACTGGAAAGTTGAAGTTGAGTTGCAGTCATTCTCTTTTGTGAATTATTACAGCCAGAGCTCCATCGATAAAGATTAAAATATCTGGATAAACGAAATTATCTCCCTAGACTGCTGAATGATAATACCTAGGTTTATCACAAAAATACCTGTGGATTCTCATCACTTGAAATCAAGATAGTGAGCTTTTGGGTTTAGTACAGGAAATGTTGTAGATAATACTGAAATTAAAAAACTAAGTGAAATTACATTATAATTCCTTTGGTCTTCAAGTTTGTCCGACTCAAAATCTATTTGAAAAGGTCCATCAAAATTGTTCTATTAGCCATAAAGGTAAAATCCTGCTTGATGATAGCGGGGGGGAAAAAAGCTGTTGAAAAAATAAAGATCTGTTTGAGAAACTTCATGTTCTTATTGAATGTGGACTTATATATACATATATACACATATATAAAAGCTTTGATTTATATTCTCTGAAAACTAATACAATGATCATGAGTGCCAAAAAATACTCAATTATTTAAGCTGAAAAAATGCCCATTCTGTATCAGCCTTCAGAAATGCCTAAAATTACACTGATTTTTTTATAGTCTGTGGCTCTCTAATAGAGGCACTGAATAGTACACAACTGAATAGCACTGAGTGGAGCTGTAGTTATGAATTAATCTTTAAAACATGATTTACTATTTTTGTCCAATATAGAAGAAACCAGTGACATTTTTCCTTTTTAATACACCTTTTGCATAACCTCAGCTGAGTTTCCCTTCTGACAGATAGAGATAAAGGAAGGAGACTTCAATTTACAACACTTATGTTTTCAATCTCATCTCCAGAGAAAATATACCTAAGATGTGTGCAGGATTGTATTCATGCCCCATACTTAGTATCTTGAAGTTGTTACACTGTTGTATTTTGCCTAACCATGGGCTGGATGGAATTTAGCAAAGCTCTCCCAGGTCTGGTGAAAGATCAAGCTAATTAGACCTCTCCCAGAAAAAGGACTGGGAGGAGCGTTCCAGGGAAGCCCCCAGCTGACTGCCTGGCACACGGGCCTGGCTACGCAGCAGGGGAATGTACAAAAAAGAATGAATTTTCTTGAGCTGCAGGGGGGAAAAATGCAACTGCCAGCAAGAAAACCCACAATCCCTGGTTGTTATAGGGGACAGACCAGCCAGCTGATTATGGGAAGTGCGAAGTAAGGAAGGTAATTGCTAGGATGACTGAGATTTTTACTTGCTCAGCTCCCACGCTTGTCTTGCTAAATCTGTTCTCTGCCTTAACAGATGGGCTGTAGTCTGTTCCATCCGTGAGCCGCACCCAGTGCTCCAAATTCGGAATAGCCAACGTGTGGAGCAGCAGATCTGCACTTCATTCCTTGGTGCTGTGATGAAAGTCCTTTTAATTTATGGAGAACATGGTAAATGATCAATGTAACACTTTGAAATAACAGATTTAGCACTGCTAATTCACTTTATAATTACTGTAATTGTAATGCTGACCTTGTTGAATATCAGCATGGGTGTCATAGGTACTTGTGTAGGAGACACGTTGGGCTTCAGGTCCAATTAGCTAGTTAGCTAAAATACTGTCAGTGTGGGGGGTGTGTTTAAACCAACAACAAAAATTCTGAAATACATGTTTCTCTGTACTAAGAACAGATACTTTGGAGAGCTGAACCCTATTGGTTTTCAAGGCCTGCTGTCTTCTCTTCATACTGTTCTTTGCTTAGTGGAGACATCATTCTGCTGTCCCTCCATGCACAACTGCATGGTTACATGATGCCAATATAGAGCATTCCTTGGAGGAAGATGCAGGACTGTGTAGAGGCAATTCTAAGCGTATGTCACTTTCTTTTCTTCTTCCCCATCTTGCAGCTGCTAATTGCTATAAGACAGGAGTTAAGGTCCAGGGAGGTAGTGAAGCAGGTCCTTCTACTTAAGCTTTGCTGTTTTATTAAATCCAAAGTTAAAAGCCAGCAGGTTTTTGCATTACCTTTAACCTTGTCCATAGTCCTTTGCAGCACGTTTTTCACCATTGCTGGCTGCTTTCAATATGGTAACTTCTGGAACCCAATTTTAATAGAAGACTTTCAAGATGGAATGTGACAGATGGTTGGTTGGTTTTGTTTTAATGGGAGATGCCATAACTTGCTAGATGAATTTTCAAAGCATACTAAGCAAAGTGATCTCAGCTTTCACTGAAAAGGCCATGCTTCATTCAATCCCCAGGTTTCACAATCATACATTCAGTGATTTCCCAAAGCCAGTTTTAGGAGCAGGTTGGCATCTATTTTACTGTCAGCTTCAAAAACCAAAAGAAGAACACTGTCTCTGAAGAACTGTACTGCTAAGAGCTAGACTTCAGTGTGCCCCATAGCACATTTGTTCTGGGCAGCATGGACAGGCTCATAGCCAACGTGTGATTGCCTACCTTGTGAGTTTTGCCAGCTTCTGTGGTAGATAATAGGAATCTTTTGCCAATCTTGGCAAATGTGGATTCTAAGGAATCTTGCTTTAGATCTAGGGTTTCCTGCCACAGTTCTTGAAGCCAGCCAAGATGGAATATGTCAGTGTAACACAGACATAAATCACATCCTCGATCAATTGTTACAAATGAAACTTCTGTCATGCTCTCTTCATGCTGAATTTCACCAAATTTCATGCACTTTTCAAGAAGTTAGCATTGTAGGGAGTAGCACAGCTATTGTTGTATCTACCATTTACAGTTTTTTTGAGGACCTTAATGGGCCACAGTGGCTTTCAGCTTGAGCTGGGTATTTTTGAAATCCAGTGTCTAAACCAGTGACCCAAGAATTAGACCTGTCTCTGTGTACCCAGATAATTTACCTATTATCTTGTTTTGTGTTCTGCATTCAAGATTCTCATCTTTCATTGCTGATCTCTGCTAGTTTTACAAGTGCCAAGTTGTACAGACTAAATTTAAAATAGTGGCTCCCCAAACTCCTCAGTGGAGTGACCTGGGTCACCACTAAAACTTCCTTGCAGATTTTCCTGCACTTTCTCCATCAAGCTTTTTTTATTAAAAGCACTGCAGAAGTTGTAAACTTCTGTAAACCAAATATGGTTCACTTGTCAGGGCCTGGTGGAGCATTGTTTGAGAATTGCTGCTTCAGAAACATTGCTGCAATAAAAATGTGTATATATTCTTGCTTTCCAAAAAAAGAATAAGTAATCTGACAACTACTGAAAATTAGTTTTAGTTTTATTTCTGTTTATTAACATTGGTATCATTGATCTCTTGGCATATATTTAACTGTTTTCCCAAATAGCAAATTTACAGTATCTGAACTCAGTTTTCATGTTAAGCTGAAGCAATAGAAAAAAAAAATATTCTGATTATTTGAAAAGTACTTTGTGAAACCACAGCCAAGGAAGTAGGGAATACTGAAAAGCTTGTCTTTCATATTTCTATATAAATTAATGGCAAAACTTTCACTACAATGGATCTGGATATGGCTTCAGGAACATTACTAGTAGGATCTAAGACTTTGCCATATGACATCATTAGAGGCAACTCTGCTTCTGTTCAGCCAAGTAAGGGATGTTTTTGGAAGCCATCCCAGGCAAGTGATTTTTTGCAAAATAAAAACAACTACTTTGTATAAAGTGATAGCCTGGTACTGTCTTCCTTGGCAGTGACTCCTAAAGTTTTTAATATGTATGGCACAAGGAAGGAACTATCTGGTTTTTTTTCCTGTCTTGATTCCAGTGTCTCTGCTGTGGTCCAGATGAGTATGGAGTGTCTGTGGAAGCCATTCTATGCCACTGGAGCATTATCTTTTGAAAAGGTAGTCAAATCACAGGGGGCCCCATGGAGTAGCTTTTGTATAATATTTGCAGTTTTGATCCTAGTTCAGGGTGAAGCTCTTTTGCATTGTATAGTGCTAACACAGTTTCATTCCCCTCTGATACTGATGTGTTCACAACTAGGTTGCTACGAACAGCTGGCATCACCTGAATTTCAGAAAAAAAAAGTTCTGAGAAAAACAGTTTTAATAAATAACTGAGCAGAGATAATGTCCTGGGGAGGGGTGCAGGAATAAAAGTCAAAGAGCCTTTAAAAAATGCCTGCCTTAATCTGTGGTTGCTAGAGTGGAGGCTGAAGAGAATAATTCTGACCTATGAAAGAAGAATGAGGAAAGGAGAATCAGGCTTAATGGCAGGAAACGACCTCACAGTTATGCTTATTAGGTTGCACTGTTGTTAGAAATGGTGGCAGTCCCATTCTATGTAGAATTTAAGACTGGACAAACTAGAACAATCCCTGTAATGATATAAATGAATGAGAGCATCTATCAGAGACATTTAATGTTTTCTTTCTTTGCTTGATCCTTTATGTAGGTGGAACCACCTTGTTTTCACTTTAAGTACTCTTATATGCCTTTGCATTCCGTTTGGTAGATCTGAATAACATTAGGAGAAAGTCAGGGCTATTGAAGGTGCAGAACATATGCATCTTCCACTGATGTCATTTGGTGCTGTGGGCACTTGGCATTTCTGTAATTCAGTCCTCCAGCTATTTTGGTTTTTATGTGAGAACATTCAGGGCTTATTGATGGCCTGTGTGAAAACAGTGCTTTTTATTATAGAGGAGGCATGAAAGCATCCTCCAGCTGGTTAGTAATCCTTGTAACATCACCTGTAATAGCTGTAACTTAAGCACTGGGTTTTGGTTTTATTTTCAGGATCAGTATGTCAAGAGCATAAGATGAGAAGAATTCATTTGACCACTAATGAGTTGACATTACAACAATATAGCAGATTTATAAAAGGAACATGGTTAGACTTTTATGTAGTAAATCCATTTTTGTCAAGCTTTAGGTGCTGGTTTCAATAATCTTTTCTGCCCAGAGGTGATCCCTCCAGAGGTGATCCCTCCAGAGGTTGATGCTCACAATTAGTATTAGCCTTTGTCTTCAAGAGGCCTGAGCTGTGTATTGTAATCCATTTATTTATTACCAGGTAATTTGCACCAAAGCCAGCCATCTCATGTGTTTCTCCGTGTTTTCTTGTGGCAACAGCACTTTTCAAAGGGATAATCAGCGGTAAACTTGTATTTACTTGTAGGCAGATGAAGGAGGAGGGCAGCAAACAAGAAAGCATTGGAGGTTTGCTGTCATCAGTCTTACTGTGCTCAGGAGCAGTTTCCACGCACTGCTCAGAAAAGAGTAAACCTTGTGGTTTACACAAGAGTGATTTGTGGGCAGGGTGGGGTAACCTTCACTAACCAGAAGTTCAGCAGGGTGTCAGGTTTGGAGTTTACATTGAGAGCGTGGGCTTGAGAGTAGCATGATGGTCAGGGCAAGTAATCCTACAGTAATTGAAAAGTAAGCAACAATCAAATAAGAAATTATGTTTTCCCATGGCAGAGGCTGGGGAACTTGGAAGGCAGGTAAAAGTGCCATGATCATTGTGCTAGGGCTTTGTGTTTTGATACCACAAAGAATACAGGTTCTCCATAGGCTCTGAGCTCAAGATTTGCTGTCACAGTACATGCAGCCCCCTTGCCAGCTGAGCTATAAGCTATCAGCTCAGAGAGCCAAACTGACATCTTTCTTAACAGGTACCAGCTAATAGAGAGATGTAAAACACAGCTTTCTGCCACAATATATATTTCATGCCTAGGTCATCAAAACCAGTTCTTGTCAACATTGCATTAAAAGAGCATGTTTGGTATGTGTCCCAACAGGAAGGGTGTCTCCTGCAGAGTCTGCTGCATCAGTGTCAGTTTTGGATCTGAGTAAAGTTTCAGTGTAGCCTAATTAATGAATAGGGCCTGGTAAGGTCGTAGTCTAAAGCAGGGATTTTGTTGCATAAATTTCTGTGCTTTTGTTTTAACAGGGAGTCCACACAAGATTTGTTTGGTATCTGAGCAACCAGTTTCTAAAGCATCAAATCCCAAGTAGGAGGCAGGAAAGGCTTCTTTTGATTCTGGAACAAAAGACTTCCGAATACCCTCCCAGCCCTGCATCCTTCGTTTGGTACAGCACAATGCCACTTCTCCATGCATGAACTGCAAATGCTGAAAAAGGGAATAGATGCAGATCCAGACTACCAGCTGGGACTTGCTACCTCCCAAAGTTAGTGCTCAGTGCTGCTTAGCACCCTCTGAAAGGCACAGCATTTGCTAAGCAGAGCTTTTCCTTTTGAGTTGAGGTGGGCAGAGCCAAGCTCTGTGTCACTCCTTCTCTCTTCTGCCTGGCTCTAGCTTGGAAAGTTACTCCCTTGCTATCAGGGGTAGCAAGGAAATTCACTTCCCCTTTTTTCTCCTCCCATCATACAGCAAAAGTGGAAAGAAGATGGGAGCACATCAGAGTCCTGCTGTTTGAGCAGAGCATAGAGGAGTGTAGTTCTCTTTTTGGCCCTGGCAAGCTTAGCTGTGCAGTAGAGAAGAACATGTGCCTCATAACTCTCTGGCATGTACAAGCAAAAATGCTGTTTACAGGTGCAGTGTGGACTATTGCAGGACAAGGTCTGTTGCTAGCTGGATTGTGTTTGGTGAGTGCCTCTGAGACCTGAGGAGTTAAAGGCCACTGCAAGGGAATATTGAGCCAGAGAACTCTGGTGATAAGAATATTTCCTGATATTACTTGAGAGAAAGCTCAAGCTCAGAAGCTGGGATTTAACTGCTCTCTGTCTGTAAACTGGTAAGGGGAGGAGATGTGACATGAGTTGGCTGTTCATCCTGTGGGCAGTGCATCAGCACCACAGGCGTGTCATTGCTAGGCATATCTAAGCGCATACGTAAGCATAGCTGATGCCACGTGGTACCAAAGAATTAGGACCTCAAATTCTCACAGCATTCAAGTGTTGTGGTGCTTGACCCCAATGTCTGCCTGGCCACGCTGTCCTCCCCAACCCTCCGGGGCCTCCAACTCAGTGCTTCTGCAGGGGCCTGATCTCTCTGGGGAGCTGGGAATTACCAAATCTCTTCAACAGTGAAGGATGGCTTGGATGCTGGCCTTGCTCTTTGCTAATCACCATGCTGGTACTGTGCTTCCCCTGCACCCTGAGAGCAGGGGTGTAAGCAGTGCTGAAATGGGCCAGTGGCAGGCAAGAATATAAGGACAGGCTGTGCTAGGGAAGAGGATTTCATTCCTGAGAGAAGGAATGGAGGGTGGAGTGTCTCCCAGTGCACACCCAGTCAGGGATGACAACCTTCAGGAGAGGCCATAGTCTCCCAGATCAAACTTTCTGGAGCAAAGGGTTACAAGGATATGCACCTTGAGTCTTTCATCTAGAGCTTGATAGCGTGGCCCTGGCTGACAGCTTGCTGACCTATCACAAAGGCTGGAATGATGTTGCTGGGTGTAAACTGGCCACCTCTGACCAGCACATTGTGCAGAGCTCCAACACAGCAGCCAGTGTTCTTGATAGTGAAGGCAACCTGGGTGACGCATACACTACCTTAGCTGTGCAGCTGATGTTTCACTTTGAAGGCAACAATGTGGTTTTATCCTTCAAAATACTCTACATGATGTGTGACTCAGCGAGTGACTCTCCTGGTCTGTCCTCCCAGCAGCTCTTATCTCAGGGCTGTCTCCAGTGTTTTTCTGCCAGGGTGTTCTTGGTCTAACTGCAGCCCTGGTGCTGCTACTATAAGGGAAGATGAGGTGGCAGCAAAGCTGAGTCAAGCCTTGGGCATCTGAAGGAGGAGGCAAACTCCGGAGGGAGTGCTACGCTCTTCCTGCTGGCACGTGAGTGTTTCCCCTTGCTAGCCCTGAGAGTTCTGCAGTGGCTTTTTGTCAGATGGCTGCAGTCCTACAGCACTCTCAGTAGTTTTCCTAAGCATTGTGGTCCCAAAGGTTCCAGCTTCCTCCTGCTGGGCAAGCCTGCAAATGAAAGAAGTGACGTGCCCCTCTCCTTGCAGTGGACAAACAGTCCCTCAGGTCACCTCCATTCAAGTCTTTTGTCCAGCCCCGTGTTTGGCCATAGTGACATGTTAGTGCATGTCACTAACAAAAGACTGAAAGCAGTCTGAGAGTCTGCATCCTTTTGGCTTGTCACTTTGAGTCAATAGCTTTCCTTATTGCAGGAGTGGGAGAGAGCAGGAGAGCACTAGCAGATGGTTCTGGAGGAAAGGATGTTCAAAAACTCAGCTCCTCAAGGGACTTCATTCTCCCTCTTACTGTGAGTTAGAAATTACTTATCCCTTTAGGCTTTGCAGTAACATGCTGCTTCAAATATTGCCAGGAAATGACACTGCATTAAAAATATGAATGTGATGTAGTAGTACATGTTTACTGTCATTTCCTTGCACCATTAAAAAGAAGAACCCTAATGATTATAAAACAAAGCCTGAATAGTAAGAGCATGATGCCAAAAATCACGCTTACATCAAAATAATAATTACCACTGAGGCTGGAACAAAGGCACAGAGGGACAGTTTAGGGTGGTGGAGCTTTGTTGGCTGAGAGAGAAGATGGGGCTGCCCAGTCTTCCAGAGTCAGGATCTATGGATGCTGCCTGTTCACTGGTGTGTGAGGTGTGAGAACTGGTGGGAGGACAGACAATTAGAATCAAAGGATGATTTAGGTTGGAAGAGACCTTAAAGATCACCAACCTTTTTATCCCAGCTGAACTAGTAGTAGTGAGGGATCTCTAATGTTTTTGCAACCTGTATTTCTGTTTTCTGCTATGAGTGCTGAGTTAAGTTTTGCAAGAGACCTCTGCTCCTTTCCATTCCCGTGGTATACATGCATGTGTACCTGCTCGGTGGGAAGTTCAGGAGTAAATCAGGGCAAGCAGCAGCCTTGCAACAACACAGATGTGATTCTTGTGCATGATAACAGAGGACAGTTTGATGTGGTCTGAGCAAGTAATAGGCAGAGTTCCTTTTTCACATGTTGTAGGTGGAGAAGAGACCACTAAAGCCAGGCTAGGAGTTAATGGTGATCTAACCTCAGAGAGCTGCTGACACCAACTGGTGATGGAAGTACTATTATTAATATATGTGTTATGAAAGTTGGTTTGCAAGGCTTTACAGTGCTGTTTAAATATTAAGCGCGTGGCATGGGTGCCTTGTTTGCCCAGTTGGGAGCGTTGATCTGAAGATGGGATGATGCAATGCACAAGGATCTGCTGATGCCACTAGATTTGTTACATTACAAGTCAAAAACCCGTATGACTTGAACACCAGACATAGGACAAACAGAGATTAGGAAACAAACCTGGAACTCTGGCCCATTTCTAGTCTCTTCTTTCCATGCCTCTGCTGGATCTTTGTTTCAAGTTCATTTTCAAACCAGCCTGTAATTGTAGCCCTACCAAAAGCCAAGGCCTCCACTCCCAGCAGGTCTTGTGCTCTCTCACTTTTCTCCTTTACTTAATGCCTGCTTTAGTTTGCAAGACTTGCCCACATGGAGGAGCTTCTTCATTAACCTTCACTAAGGGGTATGAAACCCTTACCTATCTGCAGCAGATAGTCTTTGTGTGGTGCCCAGTGTTAAGCTGATACTAGGTTTGATATTCCCTATCTGTGCATGTTCATGAAGTGAGTGGTTTTCAGGCATGCTTAGTATCTGCATCTTCTGCCAAATTCAAGGTGCCCACCTCTGGCAATACTCATACCAGGCTGTGACCATGACAAGAACAAGGATGCAGCTTTTATGGCAGTGCCATACGTCAGAGAACAAGACTGAGACAAAGGTTATAGTAAGAGAATTTTTTAGACTATTTAAGCCATCTAGTTTTGTGTTCATTAAAGTTCTTTACTTAATATTTTGGGTAAAATAAGACTGTTAAAGATCCCAAATCCATCTTTTAAATGACCTACTCAAAATTACAGTAGACTTCAGCTCCATCAGCAGACTCTAGACAAGATAAACTTTGTAACCCCTTAAATATTTAAGGGAGATGCAGAGAAGAGTCAAAAGTAACCCAGTGTTTTCTCTCTCCCCTCGCTTTCTGAATGAAAGCATTTCAGGCCTTTTTCACCTCTCGCATCAAATAAAACCACTTTGTCCTAGAAGGTGGGTAGTATATGAATATTTTGTTTTGAAAGTGCTTGAGAAGCACATGGGCAATAGTACATTTCATCACTTTTTCATGATAGAAAGTAGTTTTTTAGAGGACCTGGCTGTAATTAAGCTTTTCAGGAATGCTGGCTTTATATATTGCTTTATATGCCTTTGAAAGCATTTCCTGCAGATGAGTAATTTGCCTTGTGTGACTAGATTAACCTGTGCAGGTAAGACAGCAGCTTTTAAGTATACATCCTTACCCCCGTGCTCTCATGGTGTTAGGACTCAGTGAATCTTCTTTCCCACACCTCCATGGCCAACTCCCTGACTTTAGCACCGGCAGTCCTCTTCTTACAGAGACATAATGACTGTCCATGTTTGCTTTATTAGGCTTGGCAATGGTGTTGCAACTGGCACTAATTGGCATTTTTGCTGGCAGCCTTTGCCAAGAGACAGAGGGCTGAACGGGCTGTGAAGCCTGCACTCCACTGAGCTCCAAAGGTGGCAGAGGACAGAGACATGCTGGCAAGTCAGTTTAAGGAAAGCTGATGCCACCATTCCTTGGTCTGTAAACAAAGGACTTCTGTTTCCAAAGCTGAGAAGCCCCAGCCTTTTTTCAAGCTGTGACTCTGAAAAACAAGCCCAGACCCAGTTGGGTGAGTAATCTGTGTAGTCATGGGTGTAGTTTGCTCACAGTTCCTCTTGGCCTCTCCAGATCAAGCATCTCAGTTGTAGCAATGAGCTACACATAGCAAGGTCTGTCAGTGACCTTCAGCAGAGTGATCCCAGCATGGGCACAGCAATAGGCTTGACTTCTGTCCTAGAATAACAGGAGGCTAGAATAAGCAGTTGGCTGACTTTAGGCCCATCACAATATATTGAGGAGACCCTTTCTGTCTGCTGAAGTGAATTACCCAAGAGCTGGCAGGAGGGCTGTAGGGAATTGCAGGGGCAGCTTTGGCCTTGAATTCTTGTTTAGTTAACAAGCTAATTTAAGGTAGATGATGTCCTACCCACCCTGTCACACTGTTCCAATGTGTAATTACCTTCACAGCTTGGGAGCAGGAGCATCTCCCGTGCTCAGTTCAACTGACCAGCTCCTCACTGCTGAATCTCATTATGTCTTTGTCAGCAAGGTTGATAAACCTTTCCTCCCACCCCCAGCTCTGTCTCTTCCCCCACCTCAAGAAACTTCTCCATGTGCAAGTTAGTCCTCTCTGCTTTACCTCTTGTCTGTTTTGGAAGATACTTCCACACTGTTATTACAGAAACAAGGGGGAACACATGCTCAAATAAAGAATTTAGTAACACAGATTTTTTTTTTTTTTTTTTTTTTTTCTTTTGAAGTGGCTAAGTGAGGGATTAGATCTTTGGATTTCTGTTTTTATTATCAACAAGGTAGCTGAAGAGAATAGTTAGAATTGTTCTGTGCTTTCCAGCAAGGGACCTAAATTTCCCGTAGTAGTTAGTTGGTGCACATATCAGCTGGGTTTCTTGGGAAAAAAGGAACATTTGCTCTTCTAGGAAACATTTTCAGTGCCATCAGTCTAAGAATAGCAATCTTCTTTCTGTTGCATCTCAAATTTCAAAAGTATGGCTTATCTTTTATTGTGCATGCAGTACAGAGATTATTTTAGATTAAATACCACTCTGTTCTGCTGAGGCATGAACAAGCTTATAGTGCCTCATTCTGTGGGGTTTTTTTCTTTTTTGTTGCTAACCAAAATTAATTCACAAATAAAGAAATGTGTGCCTTGAATGTGGACTCTTCTCTTTGAGCACATCAATTCCTTGATGACCCCAAAGGGAACAACCATGCTAAAATAGCTCAAGCGGCAAACAACTCCCTGGCTACAAATTTAAGCACTGAAACAAAACCCTACAATTTCACTGATGACTTCCAACAACAGAGGCAAAGCTGCAGTGCTGTGGCCTAGGAGATTTCTATCGTTGCAATGCTGGTGGATTCAGCGGGGCTCGCTCCCTGCAGAGCGGGCAGGGGCAGTGCCAGGGTTACAGAGAAGACTGCCCTGAATGCTGTGGAGTAAAGGTTGCAGAGCAAAGAACTGAAGCTGAACCCCTTTGCTCAGGGTGTTGATGTGTAATAACTGCAAGTGTTGGAGGCAGGATCTTACCCCTAAAAGGCTTCTTGATGTTTTATATAACCTAGAGCATCTCAGAAGGGACAGCTGGGGCAAGGCTGGGTATCTAAACTACTCCTCTGGTACTCACAGTGGACAAGAAGACTGCCCCCATCTCTCTCAGCTGAACATTGGCCATCACATCCTTCTGGGGACAGGAATCCACTGAAAAAAAGCTGCTCTAGGGTCCTGGGTCATCACCATAGATAGGTAAATCCCCTGGGCATAGCAGAGATGGGCAGGAGGCTGGCTCTCTTGCTTTCTGCGCTACCTTCCTCCCACCTTACCCTGCAGAGCACACATGGAAGGAGTGCAGGGTCCATTCCTCCCTCCTGCCAGATCAGCAACATTTTTGGCCAGAGCAACGGGTGTATATACTGCTGTTCTCCTCTGCCTCACAACACACACCTTGGATCTTCAAAGGGATCAGAGAGAACTTTGCAAGAAAACCAACTGTTATTTATGCAGATCTTAAAATACATTTTGTTCAGTTGCACATCCCTGCCAGCCTTGTTTAGGGAAGTTTTAATAGTAACAGGCTTCTCTTTAGTCTTGTGTTTCAAGTTTTCATCTGTGCCTTTAAATAAAAAACACATCCCTGCCAAGATGTATTAGGAGAGCTGTTAAAAAAAAAAAAATCGTGTCCTGTTCCAGGACTGCAAGGCTTATGTAACAGGGAAATCCTAACAAAAAGGATACACCCCCACCCCATGCACACTTTTCCAGGGCCCATGCCACTTCAGGGTTTTCAGTCACTCCAGTTGTAGCTTGATCACATCTGCCACTGGTTTATTCAGATGTATTTCCAAATACATTCTCCCCCATACCCTCATTTGTACATGCTGTATAATGTTTTTATAAAATGCAGCACAGACCTCACCACCAGGAACCTTAAATAAAATATATTGTAAAGTGCCAGATACAATTCTTCTAAAAAATACAGTTGTAATTAAAACAGGTACTTGACTGCTGCATTAGCAGCTTTGTATACCAATATATTTTTTAACACAACAGTCTACTTCTGTCAGGTGAGCAGGAAGCTCTCATACCACCCCTCTAGCTCTCCAGTTTCAAGTCCAAAGGCTTTAGAAAATGAGGCAGAGGCAGGTTGTCCAGAGCCTCTGGAAAATGCTCAGGTGAAATGGTCCTGATCAAGACACGCATGGCTCCAACAAACAGCAAGGGGGGAGCCAAGCCCACCAGGCACTGAAACCTGTTCTCCCCAAGGAGGTCCTGCCACCGTTGCCGGTTGTCCAACAGTTGCTGTTTCATTGTGAACTGGAGATCCTGAGGCACGAAGAAGAAGAGGCAGTCAAGGCAGAGAAGCTTGGCACGCATGTTAGTTGTCGGCACGTGGGAAATCTGCTGTAGCAAGGTGTCGAGGGGGGTATTCCCAGCACTGTCCTGCAAGCAGGGCGACGCACCATGCCCGAGCAACAGGAGCAAGCACTCGGGTCGCACCAGTTCACAGGCCACGTGCAAGGCCGTCTTGCCACCCTCCACACGGCTGCAGCCTTGGCGGTCCAGGTGGCCTGCTCTGTCGCTCGGCGGGAAGGCTTGGATAGCCTTGAGGATCCGGAAGAGGATGCGGACCCGGTTGTAGCGGACAGCCATGGCCAGGTGCGGGGCCGAGGACTGGCAGCAGCTGAAGCTTTGGCTGGGCACAGCCAGGGCGCTCTGGGGGAACTTAGTCAGCAGGTGCCGGGCGTAGGGCTGGTGGTCGTGCACCAGTGCATAGAGCAGGGCCTCCGAGGGCGAGTACACGCTCACTTTGCCCCCATCCTCCCAGTGAAAGACCTCCATGGTCCGCATGTCCTCCAAGAACCAGACAGGCAGCAGGTCCCTCACTGCCTGGTAGAAGGCAAAGGAGGACTTCTTGCACTGCTTCTGGGACTGGGCGCTGCGGCCGCCGACCCACTGGACGCTCCAGGGCATGGTGGGGGGCCGGGCTCCGCCGGGGGCTGCCTCCCACCCCAGTGCGCAGAGGCCGCATCGAACCCGGACCTGCGGGAACGGAAGGGCGGTGAGTACCGTGCGGCCGGGGCTCCCCGGGCTGTGCCCGCCTCTCAGTCCTTCCCGGCACGGCGACGACCAGCGAGCCGAGGCGGCCCCGCTTCACCGTACAACACCTCCGGTGCAGAGAAGCTCCCTCCCCACGGTGCGCAGGACTCCCATATCCCCAGTGCAAAGGAGCCCGCTGCATGGGAAACCCTCCCCTCAGTGCACGGGAACTCAGTGCACGGAAACCCGGTACTAGGGAACGGCCTCCACCCAGTGCGCAGGGCGCCCGTATCCCCGGTGCACAGGAACCCGGTACAGGGGAACGGCCTCCGCTCAATGCGCAGAACGCACGTATCCTCGGTGTACGGGAACCCGGCACAGGGGGAACGGCCTCCGCTCAGTGTGCAGGACGTCCGTACCCCCGGTTCACGGCGAACCCGCTGCCGGCTCCCTGGCTGGCTGGCTGGCTGGCTGGCTGGCTGGCTGGCTGGCTCGCTCCCGCCGCCCTCCCGACGCTCACCTCTCCGCTCGCTCCGCGGTGCCGCTGCCGCCGCCGCAGCCGCAGTGGAGGGGCGGGGGACGGGAGCGCGGCGCGCGCCGCCGCGGGGCCTTTTTATCCCCACCCCCCCGCCCCGGGCGGTGAAGGTCGGTCAGGACCCGGGAACTGTCCAGCCGCCGCCGATTGGCCACCGCTCCGGCTCCCCCGGGCGCCCATTGGCTGCGCCGAGAGGACGGGGCCCTGCACCAGCGCGTGCGTCACTGGAGGCAAAGTTCCAAGAAACTTGGCTGGCGCTCGGAGTGCCCGCGGGGCGGGGCGGGGGCTGCCGGGGGCGGGCGTGTGGGGTCCTGCCATCCAGGGGTTCGGGGTCCCAGGGGAATGGCGTCCCAGGGGCATGGAGCCGTGGGACCCAGGGCATATGGGGTCTCAGGGGCATGATGTCCTGGACATATTGAATCCGGGGCACATGGGGTCCTGGGGATATGGGGTCTTGGGGGTATGGCGTGCAGAGAGCATAGGGTCCTGGGGGCGCATGGAGTCCTGAGTTTATGGGGTCTAGGGCACACAGGGCCATGGACACATAGGGTCCTGAGGCCATGGAGTCTCGAGTGCAAGGGATCCAGGAGATATGTTGTCCCAGGGCTGTGGGGCCCTGACATCCTGGGATCCAAGACGTATAGAGTCCCAGGGTCATAGTGTCCAGGGGGCATGTGGTCCTGGAGTTTTGGAGTCTAGGGCACATGGGGTCAGGGGCCCAGGGGGACGTGGGGTCCTGGGGGTGTGGGATGCAGAAAACATAGGGTCCATGGGGCATGGGGTCCTGAGTCTGTGGGGTCCAGGGCACACAGGAACCTGGACACATGGGGTCCTATGGACATGGTGTCTGGACCACATGGTGACATGTACAGGGGGCTATGGGACACCCAGGCTCCTGAGTGTAGAAAGCTGCAGACGCAGTGCCCTGGGCACACGAGGTCCTGGGCAGGTGGTGTCACACCTACCTGCTTGCCCTGGCAGGGCCCAGCCTGGCCCATGCCAGTTCTCGGCCCACCCCCTGTCTGGAGACTGGCACTGCCCTTCACCCAACGCCAGCTGCGGGCACCCACGTGTGCGCACATGTGCTTGCTG
Organism: Megaceryle torquata; assembly: GCA_024611175.1. NCBI lineage: Eukaryota > Metazoa > Chordata > Aves > Coraciiformes > Cerylidae > Megaceryle > Megaceryle torquata. The sequence goes on along the minus strand of JANIJG010022008.1, from coordinate 58,585 downwards.
CAAAACTCGTGGCTCTCACTTCTCTCCTGGATAGTGACATTTGCTTGCAACCCTTCCTTCCCACTGAGAGTCACCTGTCAGGCTTTGCCTACTGAAGAGCAAGGAGAAGGTTGTGGCATGGGGCAAGCTTCACCCTGCCATCAGCCCTGTGCTGGACACCCTTGGGGCACCTGCAGTCCCTTGGTGCCAAAGGGTGCATATACAGGTAACAGCACCAGTAAAACAAGTGCTGTTGTTACTGGGATCTGCTCTCCCATAAGGCCCCCCTGCTGACAGCAAATCCTGGAATCTACTCCATCCTTATCCCCACCAAGCAAGTTCAGAGCATTTCCCTCTTTTGCATGGTGTGTTTGACTCCCAGTGTCTCCCTGGCTTGCAGCTATCACCCTCTCAGTCACGAGGGTGTGATCAGACTCTCTGCAGGTGGGCAATGCCAGTTGCTGTCGGATTCATGGCTGACAGCTCTGGCGTCTCTGTTCTTGGGGTTCCCCAGCCTTCCCCTTGCCAGTGCAGGAGTGCAGTTTCTGCTGATCACTGCTGGAACAGGCAATGCTTTCCACATGTCCCAGCACAACGTGCATGTGTGCGTACCGGGGGGGATCACCAGACGTGCTGAAATGCCCCGCTTCCTAGCAGTCTCTCTGAAGCTGTTTGGGGCAGCAGGGAAGGAACACGCAGCATGCTGTCAACCCTCCCCATGACCCCGATGAGAATGAAGCTGGTGAGGAACAACCACAACCTTTGTTGTGTCTCTTCTGAACCACCATTCAGCTGGGGAAACAATGATTAAACTGTGCTCAGTTTGCTTTGTAACTGCTTCCCTGCCACACGATGCTAACACCAAAACCCGGGGGTCGGTGTGAGGGCATGCAGGCAGGTGGGTGAGCTGAGCAGCACGCTGCTGCTCAGATACCCTCCGTGACCACATGTGAGAGAAGAGAAATCAGGGTAACGTGTGCTGAGCAGCTTTGCTGAATTATGTCTGGCATTTGACAGTGTGATTCGTCATCTGAGGATCCCCGCGGATCCACCGCAGCTCCCGGCATCTCAGATGTCAGCCACAGCACGGAAAATCCTCTTTCATCGCTTGTGTCCGATTCCAGATGAAAAACTCATTAAAGGGAGCCGCTTCCACCACTCCCTGCCACTGCTGGGGCATTTGCCTGTCAATCGCAGCCTATTACTGCAGACACGGAATAATTTGTACCAAAGTGCAGGATCAAAAGAAATGGTTTAAAAATAGCTAATTCTGTAGCCCTTCCTTCACGTCTGGCACAGCTGGTCATGAATCTCAAATCCTTTCCCTGACATCGCTAGGACATTGCCATTGATTTGGATGTCCAGCATGGTGACGAGCCAGGCTGCCCGTTCCTTTCTACTCATCTTCCACCCATTCCTGGGTAGGCGAAGTGGTGTTGGAGCCTAAAGGTAGGGAATTAATGTAGTCATAAAGCCAAGCTGGCTTTTGAGTAGGAAATTAACATCTTTGGCATGGAAACAGGAATGTTTTCCTCTGGCCAAGCTGTCCTATGGAGGTGGAGGGACAGCTACAACCATAGGGTGCTTCAGGCCCCAGCACAGGCTTAAAAACTAGGCCAACATATGCTGAGTCCTGTGGCCTTGCAGCCACTGGGTAACCCAAAGTCTGGTCACTGTTTGCAAAATGTATTTGTCACATACATTTGAAGCAGGAGCCTGTATGTAAGGAAGGCAGCCCTTTTGTAGTGTGCACTGGAGAATTTACCCCCATTTACCCCCAAAATTGTTTCTAGCATGCTCAGCAGTAGTGACAAAACACGGTAGCCCAGGTTTTAATTCTGTGATATCTATTTTACGTGCAGACCCACGGGCATGACTTGTTTGTTCGCAGTCCAGCCTGGTTTTAATTACTTTGAATTAAGTAACTGATCTTATTACTGATCCGACTATGAGAGGGCTTATCACAGGTTCTTTGGCACATGACAAAGATTACCGTCATTGCAACCACATTCGAGTAATGTGACGTGTCCTCTCAGAGCTATTTTTGTCTTCACCCTCCTCCAGGACGTTGATCCTTTGGTTTCTCCAGTCAGTGGCCAAGTAAACCCTGCTTAATGCTACCAAAACCCAGCCACGTAATGGAACGAAGGGAAAAGCTCTGCCTTTTCTTATATCAGACGTCATTTGTTTCCTGAGGTTTTCATTAAATTGAGGGCAGAATCATATTGACTTAATGGACATGATTGTGGGTGTAATTAAAAGCAATATGAAAATAGGCAGTTATCAGTGAGCACACTGAACATAGTTAATGCTTAGCACTGGTTTTGAGCATGAGAAGCAGGTTGGGTAAAGAGTACATCCCTACTTTTTGAAAGGGCTGAAAGATAGGGATTTTACTCTGGTCCTTGTAAGGATTTTGTGCACAGCTTTGACTCAGAATGCTTACCAGCTTCCCCTCTCGAAAGCAGGCTCAGGACCAAAGGTCAGCAGAGTTCAGACAACAGCCGCAGACTGTGGTGGGCTGGAGCAGCAGAGCTGCAGCTTTGCTTTCTGCCTCTGGCTCTGAGATCTCCATCAGCGAGTCGGACAGAAACACCTAATATCCTGTATAGCTAAAATTAAACATCTTCAGAGAGAAGTAATGAGTGAGGAGAGTCAGGAGTTTGCAGTAGGGGTGCTGGGCTGCAGTATACACCCTGTATGTCCCCTTCCCACCATGGGTACATCACTGACCTCCAATTTAACCTCACTCTGCCAGCAGCATTCCATCTGCAGAAGGGGTGCAGTAACACCACTTTGACCATCCCTGTTTCATCCAGTGAACTCTTCAAGTCAGGGACAGCATTCAAGTATATTGGTTTGGTCCATGGGGCCCTGGTCCTGTGTGGGGACTCCTCTGCTCTATTGTCCTTAGACAGGGGACAGGGACTGGTTGCCTGGTGCTGTCCTGCAGGGAGAAAAGAAGGCAGAGCAGCTGGCTGTCACTAGACAGGACTTGTTCTCCTTTGGTGAGGAGGCGGATGGCATCTCCAGGCACCTCTGTTTAGCTGTGAAGAATAATAGCTGTTGCTGACACCTTGTGGAAGCCTTAGACAAGCATTTTCTCCAGAAAACTTTCTGTTTCGTTTCCCCTGCTGCTGCTTGTTTCCTAGCTGAGGAGCTTATGCTTCTATCGTCTCTGCAGCACACAGCCAGGAAGCAGGCATCAGGGCCCTTGGCTGCCTTCAGGACCAGGGATGGGAGGGCAGCTGAAGAAGGCTGCCTCAAGACTGCCCTTTCCCTCCCCCAGAGGGAGGAGGGCACATCTCCTCCCTGCATAGTGGTGAGCGCAACTCAACATAGATACATCTTGCACATCAGATGCAAGGAGGAAAGTATCCCTCACCTGTTCCCACCTTTGAGCCTGGAACCTCCATCACGTACGTGCCTTTTCTGTGACTGTTTTGTCCATCTCTGTTTTTCAGGGGGACATATTTGCAAGTGGCTTTTAGAAATAACTGTTCTTTCATTTCAGAATCTTGGATCGTTTTGGAAAAAAGACACAGACGTTTTCCTGGGAAGTGGGAAAATATTTTTCTTTGAGAAACAAGACCAATGAAGATGCCGCTGGGTCAGTGGTGATGCAAGTTGGGGCATTGCTCCTGGCTCCCTTACTGAAACCATCAGACAACATCACTCCATCCAGGGGAGGAGTCATGGCCTTGAAACTTGTTCTCATTGCTCACCCCCGCACTGTCTCACTCAGCACCCACCTCTTCTTCCTCCTCAGTCTTCTTTTGTACTACAGTCACTCTCTACTTGCCTGACTTTGTATGAGTCATCATTTTACATGAAGCCTGAGCTGCCTGTAACCCTGGCTGTTTTTCTTTCTCTTCTGCATTACAGGGTCAGTTCCATCCTGACCCACAGCATTAAAGAAAAGCTGCTTTGGAAACAGCAAAATGAACAAGCCTTCTCTTGTTACTCTTGTTTCCTGGCGGCTGCTGAGTAAATGTGACACCCTTCCAAAACTCTGCATCCCAAATGATGCTTGGGGACCCAAGTCAAGCACTGAAACACTTTGTTTTAGAAAGGAAATCTCTCCTGGCTCTGGAGGAAGTATGTAATGTGAGGGATGACCCCTGGCAAATATCAGTGCCGCCTGATGGAAGGCTGAATAAATGGCTTAACAGGTTTCACAGATCTGTTGAGATTGTCAGTGTCCACTGGTGGGATAACCCACTTTTTAGGCTTTAAGTCTTATTTTTTAATCTGGTTCCTTGACAGAAAGTGGGGAAAAGTGTTCTGGCAGAAGTGAGGTGGGCAGCAAGGTGTTAATGTCCTTTAGCTGTAGGCATCTCAGAAGCCCTTAGGGATGATCACAGGCTATCATCAGTGTCCTCTTTATTTTGGCAAGGTTTGCTGGCCACTGCTCATTAAACCTTGATTTTGGTACTGGTAATAAATGAGCCACATCCATGCTTTTGGAAACCTAGGGAAACTCCCAGGGCTGCAGCAGAGATTAAATTTGATCTACTATGTTACAGGGGCAAACAAAAAAGTGTACTTGTCCCCTAAAAGACAAAAAAAGTACCTTTTGGGGAGCTTTTCTCTTTAGTAAACAAGTGGACAAGATGGGTCAGAGAGTTCCTGGCGCCTGTGGACGATTTTGGCCTTCAGCTTGATGTTGGTTGTTAAAAATATTATCCCAGATGTATTAATATGACCAGACTGGATTGCATCTGAGCTGAACATTGTGAGCCTAAGGCAGGACATAAATATAGAAGCAAAACAGCCTGATATAAGAGTCATCTGTCCTCTTCTACACAAGAAGTGAAGGGGAAAGAGAGGGAACTTATTCTGTTGCAATTTTTAGATGCTTCCAGGCATTAGCCTCAGCCTCAGAGAGTGCCTGCACAAGGGTCCTGGGGCATAGAAGACCCCATGTATCCCTTGCTCAGCTCTTGGCGTGCTGTGCCACAGGAATGCGCACTCAGCACATTTTTAACCCAGGGTTAGCTTTGCCTAGACAAGGTCTGTAATCAGGAATGACTATTTGTTTGATGTGTTTGCCTAACAGGATTACCCTTATCATAATGATAGAGCAACCTGGCCTTGGCAGAACAAACCCCGCGGGCTCAAGGGGTCAGACCTTTGCCTCCCATGCCTCAAATGTGCACAGTGGAGCATCTCTGTTGTCATGCAATATCCAGCCAGTGCTTCAGTTGGCATTTGGTGCTCTGCTTTTGGAAAGAGCAATTGTGCCATGTACTACCGTCTGCTGACATCATGCTTGGCATTTCTCTCTCCACACCTGAAAAAAAAAGTCAATGATATTCAAAGGTTATAAAAAGTGATGCCATGTTTTACAATTAGGGAATGGGATGCCTTCCCTGCAGGGAATTGCTCTGAGCAGGTGCATGATTGAATTCACTGTGACTTTGTTGCTCTCTGTCTCCCTAAGAATAGGTAATGAACCAATGAGTTGCCTGCTTTTTGTATTGTATATCATGAACATGCCTAAAATCATTACAAAAGCATCTGTTTGTCTATAAAAGTGAATCTGTGATAAATAAAGTCTGCTGACTTAAAAGACTCAGGGAAGGTGTAAGATGAAAGCTCCATTTTCCTGCTGTTAAGTAGGATAAAGGTTTTGCTAAAGCAGAGCCTTACTCCACTGATGATCATCATGAGGGCTTGTCCACCCCAGTTCCTGTCCAGGGTGGGGGGGCACCTCCTTGATCCCTGACAGTGTTATTTTAACCCCAGCACTTCTCAGGTCAGCTGACATGAGCCTGGCCTTAGCAGGTCCCCAGGTTATTTGTGGAAGCAGAACCTGCTGCTTGCTATTTGCTGGTTCCAAAACAAGCAGGATCCTCTATTTATAATGTGCTATAATTGGCTTGAATGAAACCTGTGGTTCTCCAGGCTTTAGAGCCCCAGGACTGCCAGTGCAGCAGCACCCTAATTCCAGGAGATGCTGCCAGGGATGCCAAGTTGGCTCTGCATAAAGCCGAAGGATGCGTAGGTACATAGTGAGAGCTATATGTTCACAGGCTCCTGGTTTCTAGAGCAGGCTGTACCTGTAAGGGCTGTCTGGATCCCATTCTCTAGATGAGGTCCGGGGCGGGGGGGTGTGGAACCTCTTTGGAGCAAGGCAGAGAGACATCTTCCCACTGCAGCAGCATCACTGTGGAGATGCTCAGGTTGGCACAGGAAGTGTTACCCTAACCATCCTTTTTTTTCCCCCAGGGCATTTATAACTAGGATGTCAGCAGGGCTCTGCAACTCAGAAGTGACGTATTCAACCATCAGGCCTAAATAATTTGAGCTCACCTGTGATGAGTGTATATTTAGTTTTGGTGGCATGTGTGGCTCTTCAGGCCCTGCTGTTGAGAGTGGAACTGTTCTGACCTCATAGCTCACTGCAGGGTTAACTCCTCCTATCTAAGACAAGGCAAAGCAGCCACCTCAAGTTCTTTTAGATGGAGGTGCATAGAGTATCATGCTCACCCAAGGGTTGTGTTTGATCTGTAATTTTCGCTTTAATAAATCCCTCTGTCATTTGAATCATAAAACAAAAATAGACATAAGGCAAGGGAAGAAAGATTAAAAAAAAAAAAAAAAAAGAAAAAGAAAAAGTTGGCCGATGCTTTGAATGTCTTTGAGGACTTATTTTTATTCCCATTTGTTCATTCTCTCCACTGCTGTCTGCTGCAGGGTCTGTTGAAATAACAGGGATGAGGAAAGAGGGCGGCTCTGTCGTGAGCTTCCTTCAGTGGGAAGCGGCTGCGTTAGAGCAGTTAACTCCAACAGCAACTGCAGCCTCAATAGGCAGATGTTGATCCGTGGCATACATCCCGATAGGCAACCTGGGTTTTTTTCTGGAAAAGATTGAATTAGCAGTCAAAAACCTTTTTTTTTTGCTGCAAAGTAAAAGTGTTTAGAAAGTCTTTATCTTTTGCTTTGTGAAAAAATAGTCAGAAGTCTTCTAATGCTGCCTAAAGCTGCTCTGCTGCCAAGAAAACCTCCTGGGTCTGGGGATGAGGCCCCTGTAATATTTCCTGTTTCTCTGTAATTATTTTCTAATGAAATTTTCAAATCCAAGTACAATCAGGAGGCTAGAACATAGCAAGTTCACAGCAGGGTTTTTCAGTTTGCTTTTGTTTTTCCTAAATCAGTAGCTATCCCCTATGTAGAGGTGATAATTTCTGCATATAAGGGCACCTAAAATCAGGGTGGCAATGCCTTCTACCTGCTGTATTTGGCAGTAGCATGTTTTTATGCAATTCTCTGTTTGGAAGCATTGCTTTTGCATTGAAATTATTCTAACTGTCTGATCAGATTTGTCCATTAGTATGTATTTTCATGGTTATTAAGTGGCTAGGGAATTAGGCTGCAGCTCCCCTCACCAGAATTTCCCTCTCTCCTGCACATGCAGTTTAGGGAAATGGAAGGGCTGATGTTTCCAAGGTGTTGCCGGAATCTTTTGAGACCTCCAGCCCAGAAAACAGTAATAAAAAAAGGGCTAAAAAGGTGATGTAAAGTAATGGGGAGATGAGATGCTTAACAAAAACAAGCCAGGTATAAATAGTGAGGCTGGTATAAATAGTGAGGCTGAGAAACACCCGAGCTGAGCTGCTAAGCATGGCAGAAAGGTCGGCTTGCTCCCTGCCACTGCCTGAGCTGCACAAGGGCCCTGTCAGTCTGCTTCCTTTCGGCTGCTCTTTATGGACCTCTCCTGTAGCCCTGCTCAACTATCAGGACCAGGATGGACTCACTGGGCTCACTATCACCTCCATCTCAGCAGTGGCACTGCCCACAGCGGGGCTGGAGCAGCGAGTCACCACTGGCATGAACACTGTGTTTGGAGCACACGTGGGTTCTTTGCCGCAGCAAGGTGGGAAGCACACCTGGACACGTGGGCCAAGTCTTGGGCTCCCTCAGATGTCTCCCCAGAGCCCAGTGCTGCTGGAGCCACAGAGCACAGACAGCATGCTGTGGAGGCTGGGCAGAGCCAGCAGCCATGCTGGCCACACAGCCCATCTGTGCACCCTGCAGACACCAACATGCTCTGTTGCAGGCGAGGGTTTGCTGAGCTCTTGGGAGTGCTGCCATTTCACAGCTTACCCAAAGCTGGCTGTGGCAGCATCTCTTGAAGTGCCCAACAACATGGGTGGGAATTACACTTCAGTAAAATGGGAATTTTTACTAAATCCAGTAGGAAGACAGGTAACACAAGCAGGAGAAATCATGGTGATTTACAGTTCCAGAGGCTGCAAATGTGTATGAACAATGAAACTTTCTAGAGTTTTATAGCTCATTCTAAGAACTGTTGCAGGAGACAGAAAAAATACTCAGGCTCCCCACCTCACATCTCTGCCAGCCTTTAGCCTCACTCTTCTGCCCGTAAACCAGGGATGACAGACTAGGAAAGTGCCTGTGTCCCAGTTTAGAGCCAGGTGTTTCTGCTTAAAACTACTGAGGAAGGTGGGTGTGGGCTGATAGATTGGTGTTGTGTGATAAAGGGCTAGAGGTCTTGGAGCAATGCCTGTGCTTGGAGAGATAATGCTGTTAAGTTTAATTTTTTTAATTTATTTATTAAAAAAAATAAAATAAAAAAGGTGCCAGTATTTGAGATCTCTTACACTTGTGATTTGGTTTAAACCACAAGAAACATGATTTCATATGAGTTTACCCTGGAAATCTTGCTGTTGTCTCTGGGGCACAACTACTCCTGGAGACAGGCTGCTCTTGCAATTCATGTGTTCTGTGAAGCAGAAAGAAAAACATTTTGGCCAGGGTTCAAGCACCTTTCTCTGTTGTTCTGGTGATAAGTGCCTGATAAGAGTTCAAGGTCTTTGCTTGCTTGTATAGAATAAAAGCAGCTTTTTAAAGTTGCTGCTGGCATCTGTGGGCTCCCCAGGGGTGCTGGTCTGTTGTTCCCTGTATCTGGGCTGTTCTTAGTGAACAAGACAAGGTGGTGCTGTGTGGGTTGTAGTTCATCCTCCATCAGACATGAGTTTCCAGGTTTTCAGTCTATGGCATGCTGCAGTGGCTATGCCAGAACAAGCATTTGGGGTAAGCTGGATGCTTTCTCCAAAGGGTTGGGGCTTTGTGGAAGGAGTGTGGGATGGTGGCACAAGCCCACTGCAGCTGGTAGCCAACTGCAATGGTTCCTGGAAGTAAACCAGGATGGCTGCTGTTTTAGCACTATCGGAGTTGACAGCCTGAGGAGATGTAAAGACGAGGCAAGGCTTCTTGGTGCTGCCACATCCAACTGTTTGTCATCTGGAGAAGATGAGACTGGTTCTCTTATGTTTGATTTCCACTCTTAAAGACTAAGTGTGTTTGAGGGATGGATATTTTTAGCAGGAGTGCTAGGATGGCAATGTGGGGAAAGGTGAGGCGAGTTCAGAGCAGAGGGATGTGACATTGTGGCCTGCTCTTGAGGCTCTGGTGGGCTGAACCAGATGCCAGGAGCTGAACTCCTCAAGTCACATGCAGTGGTGAGCATGGAGCCACATCCACTCTGCTGCTTTCCAGCCCCTGCTGTCATGGTGCTTCCCCAGCCTCATCTGCCTGACACTGTGGGTAACTTCCCAAAGCCTCAAATACTTTTGTTTCTGCAGAAGTATTAGTCAGTTCCCACTTATAAGCAAACATTTTAGAGACACTGGAGAGAAGCTGAGCCACCAAGAGGACAAAGCTCTCTTGCTTTGAAAGTAGCTCATTGAGCAGTGAGTTTTATTGTGCAACAGCTCAGCTGCTGATGAATCAAAACCACCCTCTGCTTGTTGTATAGGCAACAGGAAAAACTGCTTCTTATGCAGGCCAGTCTTTCAATCTTCAGTTTGGCTTCCATTTTGAAAGTGTTGTATATATTTTTCTTATTTTTTACAATAAGTAATAATAAAAAGATAATTATTATTTTTCCTCTTTCTTTTGCAGTGAGGCCTGGGTCAACTCACTGATTTTCTGCTCATAAGCCCATGCTGTCTTGAGACCTTTTGCTCTTCCTTACATCCAGAGGTCTCCCTGGGTTTCTCCAAGGACACTTCCACTGGTAGGGCTACAGGGCTCTGAAGCATGGTCGATGCTGCAAGCTAAAGGCAAACAATTTCAATCAGTCCTTGCAAAAGGAGGAATCTGCTCACCCACACTTCACTGCTGTCTGGCTTCAGCGCTTTTCTACCCTTCATTTGCACTTGTATGACCTGCCTGCAGGTCTGAGCTCACACATTCCTCCTGCCAACTCCAGGCAGGGCATTGGGTGCCTGTCACATGGTTCTGCACTGACATGTTTCTTGAAAACCCACTGTGACTGAGGCGGTGCAGCTTGGGGGGAGTTAGTGCCAGGGCTGCTGGAGCACTACTGAACAGTGCTGGCAATGGCCCAGGGGAGCAACACTTGCAAATGATCAACCAGCCCCTTCCTCCAGTAGTGTTTCAGAAGGAAACGGTTGTTGGGCTCAGAGAGGAAAACTGCTTCACCAAAAAAAATCCCACAGAGAAAGTTGAGTGTTATAAAAACAGTGGGAAGTGTTTAAATCAAGTTTTTAACAGCATCTCGGACATTTTAGTTAAGAGATTTATTCCTGATTTATTAACAACAGAAAAAAGCCCAATTTCATTATTTACCTAAGTTCTGCCTGACAAGCACCAGAGGCTGTGGGCATGAGGCTGGCAGAGCTGAGCTGCAGGGCTGGGCAGGAGCTCCTGGGTCTCACCTCTTGGCCAGTCCCATGGCTGCTGCCAGCCCCGCTCTGCCCACAGGTCCTGTGCTGGCCCAGGCAGCAGAACTCCTGCCTGTTGCTGCCATTGTAAACACGACCTGGACAGGGCTTGCTGCCGAGCGCTGGCCAGGCCAGGCTCCTGATAAATCTGAACCAAAGCATTTGGCTGCTGGGGACAAACCTGCCGTCAATTTTTTTATTTCTTCAGCTCAATGGAGTTTCACCCTGAGATCTCCATCAACGAGCAGATGCTCCGTGTCACGCTGTCCTGCCTTAGCTCCCCATCTCGTGAGGTGTGTGTGCTGCAGCATCCTCAGGGTGGCTCTGAGGGATGTGTGGCCTCCAATGGCCGTTCAGAGCAGCAGCTTGGGACCAACCTCAGGTTTTAGCTTAACTCCCATCAAAGCTGCTGGGGTACACTCCAAAGCTCAGTGTGTTCCAAGTGCTCTCTGAATTGGGGTGCCTTCTTAACTGCTGGTGCAACATGTGCATCGCTCTGTTCCATAAGCCTCTTAAGTTCCTACCAGTTTACTTCCTTTTCTGCTGGACTTCCCCCTCTGCAGCAATGGTCTGGCTCTGATCTGTGAGGCAGATTCAGGTGCCCAGTTTGGGTATATCCAGTGACATTGGTCAGGCACAAAAATCAGGTGATCTGAGAGAAGCAAATTAATTTTTATAGCTACCTTACCCCAAATGTCAGATTCTTTCTTTTATTTTAAAAAATATTTTATTTTTAGGACTCTCTTTCCTAAGCTATTTAAAACTAGAAAAAAACAGAAGCTTGCTGTAATTAAATTTGGACCACAATACGAGTCACCGGGGCTCCTGCCTTCTCCGGGCAGAAGCTGATGGTGCCTGTTCCAACTTTCCACAGCAGGCAGCGCATCAGCAGCCAAAGGTTACCCCCTGCAGTACATCTACAGCTACTGCAGGTATCACACGAGCTGGAGCTCATTTATCCATGGGGATTTTCATGTTAAAAAAAAAAAAAAACAAGTCGGAGGGGGGCGGGGAGGGGAAAGCAGCTTGCTTTACTAAAATTCTACCGACTTGTATCCAGAGTAGTGTGGTCAGCAGGACGAGGGAAGTGATCGTCCCCCTGTACTTAGCACTGGTGAAGCCGCACCTCAAGTACTCTGTTCAGTTTTGGGTCCTTCACTACAACAAGAACACTGAGGTGTTGACATTAGGAAAAATTTCTTCACCAAAAGGGTTGTCAAGCACTGGAACAGGCTGCCCAGGGAAGTGGTGGAGTCACCATCTCTGAAGGTATTTAAAAGATGTTTAGATATGGTGCTGAGGGACATGGTTTAATGGTGGGCAGTGCTGGGTTAATGGTTAGACTTGATCTTTTCCAACCTAAACAATTCTATGATTCTATAACGTCAACAAATAGTTGGGGTTGTTAACGGCATGAAGGAAATGGCACTTATTGGCACTTTTCTTCTCCGTGGAACCCAACTAAGTGAGTTTCACAGGGATAAGTGTTACTCCAAGGATTGTGGTATAACAACTAAATCCACAGGTCAGCAGCAGACAGTTTTGCCCCTCACATGTGTCCAGGCATGAAAATTTAAAAAAAAAAGAAGGAGCCTAAAAAGTTTATTTGGTTCAAGGGAAAACTGAGAAAATTACTGGGGAAACATGCTGAGGGCTACAACACAGCCCAAGGACACACCTAAGAATCAAACTGTTGGAGGCAGTGGGGTTTTTTTTTTGAAAGAATTTTTGTTGATTCTCTGTTCTTGTAGGACCTTCTCCTCCGGGTGCACCCGGGACTGATGGACCTTTGCGTGAGCCAGCCCTGCAGCTCTTTTTCTCCCATGGGCATCTGTGCCAGCACTTCCCAAAGCAGTGTGGGCTTGCTGTTGCTGCAGACTCTTGTCAAGTTTAGGCAAATGCAGCTGAATGTATTACACAGAGGTCACAGCTGAGATGATGTTTCCACTCCATTTCCAAAGGAAAATTGAGCTCCTGAAAAACATGCTGGCCTTGTGCATCACCTACACCAAGGTCTGCCATCTACCCCAGCGTATCGACCTGCCCCATTTTAGGGATGCAAAGGGGCTTGTCCAGCAGTTGGGTAGGGGCTCATAAAGTGGTTGGGGCACTTTGTCCTCCTCTAACGTGCACATGCAGACCCCCTGAGCTCTTCTTAGCTTGTTGCTGGCACAGCCCTCAGAGTGGCACAGACTGTGTTTTCTCATGTGAAATTCAATAAATGCAGCATTTTCAGGACCTTGGCATAATCAGGGTTTTCAATCTTCTCCTTCATTGCCTTCTAATATACACTCCTAACAATTAACTCTGTGTGTTGGGAGAATGCCAAATGCAGGGTAAAAGACTTCGTTTTTCTTTCCCATAATTAAATGTTGTGTTCACTGCTGTCTCTCCCACTTGATTAAGTGTCCATGTATGGTCTGAAATGCTCTTTGGTGAATTAGCATAAGGTCTGTCAGGATTTGACCAATATTCTCCCTCCTGATGCATCTGTGCAGCTCACAAAGAGAAGCACTGGCCGGTGGCAGGGACCTGGAAATGGGCTGCTCCCCCAGCCTTTCACGGGGAGGATGGGCTCAGACTGGGGGGAGGCTGTGAGGCTGTGTGCCCATTTCCCCTTGCCCTCCTGCCCCAAGCATGCCCATAATGCCTGGAGATGGAGCCCGTGACCCTCCATGCAGCATCGTGGCTGTGCCTGGCTCACATCAACAGGAAACTTCTTGGATGTCAGTTTTTTGCTGCAGTTCTGTAAAAAACACTTGCAAAACCTCTCTCCAGTTGCTATCTGTGCCACAGGCTAATTGGGGCAGCCAGCTGACAGAAGAGTCCTTTTCTGAATTACATCTAAAGTTGTATTGGAGAAACATCCCCAAGCCAGACTTTGGCAACGTCTAAAGCTCTGCAAGTGATGGCAAAAAACAGCAGGGTGTCACTGACTAATAGATGTGGGAGTTACGAGCTGGGAGGTGCCATAAGTATGGTAACTTCCTACCAGTTCAGGATGAGCTGGAAGTGTGATGATGGCTGAGGTCCTCAGCACAAGATGAGCAGTGTGGTTGCCTCAGCTGGCAGCCCCAACCTGGGGGGGGAATGGCTCATCCCCACTTGAAGCCTTTCCCCAGAAAGCATTCCTGAAGTGCCCCTGTTGCCCCATCTCCCAGAGCTGCTCTGTGCCACTGAACTCCAGACAGAGGGTGCTGATATGTACCACCTGGGTGGTGTGACCCAAAGAGGCAGCATAATTCTGCCCAACTTTTCTGCAGAGCCCCAACTCCCACTGGGAGTGTTCCTGTCTCCATTACATCCTGCAATAACCACCCCTGCTCTTTACTCTCCAAAATGTTCTTCCCCCACTGTTCTCATTCATCTGCTTGATTTTTTACTTTTCATAATACTTCAATTTTCACAACTTCAGTTTCATTACCAAGTTCAGAAGTAGTCTTTCTGATATGAGGGGATGGGTCATTATAAATTGGGAGAAGATTTAGTGGTGAAGGGAGCAGAGCTGGCAGATAAACCTGGGATGTGGCTGCAAGTCCCAAGCCCTCCTTGCTGGAGGTACCTCTGCTCCCTGAGAAGGGACCTTGCTGGGTGAGATCTCTGACCACTGCTATTTCCCCACCTCCTCCTACATCCCTCTCTGTGTCCTTTGGATAAACAGCTGCAAAAAGGGAGCCTTTGTTTCCAGCAGCTTTGGGGAATGGCTTGTGGTGGTACAGATAACGCTGCCTGCAAAGAAGCAGAGGCTGCAGTACAACTGAGAGGGTACACAATGAATTATTCACCAGCTGTTTCCTCTCCTTTCAAGACTTTGCTGTAAAACCAGGGGCCAGAAGTGCACGTGAGATGTGTAATCAACCACACAGAAGGAGTTTGAGCTTTTGGCTCAGTGGGGGTACTTAGTCCATCCTGATCACGGGAACCCAGTTCGTGCAAATCTGTTAGAGCTCCGCAGTGTTTAACCATGGGTGGCCCATAAATGTGTTTTTGTTGCTCTCTAGATGCCAGCTGAAGACCTGAAAACCCGCTTTACAGAAGTGCCAGGTCCCCACAGCTTTGGCAGACATTAATAGCAGCGATGCTTTAGTCATACAGAGTCACGGAGCCAGGCACCTGGATGACTCCGGTCTTGGGGCTTTCTGCTCAGGCCCTGCAATTAATGGCCTTTTGCAGCCACTTCTTTGCATGCCCCAGTCCCTAAGGTGGGGATGGTGCCAGCCCTTCACTCCTCAGGCTGCACTTACAGTAGATGGTCTCACACTGGTGGAGCACTGGACTGCACTGGTGTGATGCTCTAGAGAAAGGCCCATGAGAACAAAGTTCAGGTCTCCAGGCCTGAGTCCAGCACTGAGAAAAAATGATGCTGAGCTCAGCCTGAGCAATTGCTGCTCAGTCTAAGGGCTGTGTGTATTTTTATTTCTACTTTTGGCTGAAAACTGTTGGCCAAGATATGACTGAAAAGCATTGCTGGTTTATTCTTCTTTATTTTCTTCAACCTGGCTATTCAAACTGCCATGATAAATATGTCCATCCTTTTCTTTTATAACCTCTCTGAAGCTCTCAATTTTAGCCTCCACTCCTCAGAGCCCATAAAATAAATGGCTAGAAACACCATAAAAATGAACAAAATCCCCAAACATAGCCAGTTCATATTCTGAGTGTCTTGTTAAATGTGTATTTAAAAAAATATCCCTCTTCTTACATAAATATGTGGTTGTTTATAAATCTGTAACTAATTTTAAGCTATTTGAAACAGACTTATAGTAGAATGTCCTTCTAGAAATAGAGCTTTAGGGTGCCAGATGACTGCACTAAGGGACATGAACAGAGCAGATGTGAAGAATAAGCATATGCCTGTATATGTACCTATTTATATTCAGAAAAGTTTTGCCTAGAAAATTTATAAATTTCTAAGGAAAAAAAAAAAAAAGAAAAAGTAAAATTTTTCATTTACTTCATATATTTGGCTTTAAATAATGTTTTCCCCCTAGGTGTTCAGCACCCTGTCAATCCCAGGAACCAAGCACTCAAAACAGGAATCTTCAGGCTACACCACCTTCTTCCCCAGCCTTTCACCTTCTAACAGTGGGTATCCTGGCCTGCTCCCTGCCAACACCTCCACCTTTACAGAGCAACAGCAGAGACCTGAGAGGGATTGTTGGAAAGGGACAGTATCCTCTTGTACTGCCTTGTCTATTTGCATAGCAGCTATCTCAGAGCTGGAAAGCAAAGTCTTTTGTGTATGCAATTTCAAGGGAAACTCACAGTGGGATGTAATAGACTAGTGGATGTAAAAGCAAATGAATGAGTAGATAGCATTTCTGTTCCTTGTGCTGAATAGTGATGCACAGTGTGTTGAAAACCTGACCTGTGTGACCAAGTCCTACCCGATCCTCTAATACTTCTGGGTGCAGATGGTGAGAAGTGCTTCCCAGCCTCCCAGTGTTCAGTCTGACAAGGTCTAGGCATGAAGCTGAGACTGGTGCAACCATTCCCTAGCTGCAAACAGGTCCTACTCCAAGGTTAGAAGAGCAAAGTTGAGTTTTGGATCCTCCTTCGTCATTTCCCTCAGAACAGGAGCATCCCTCACCTGTGCCCTCCTGTTCCCAAGTGTACCTTTGTCATTGTGGTGGTTTGACCTTTGCCAAGTACCCACCAAGCTGCTCTATCACTTCCCCCTTCTCCCATCCTCTCCTCTCAGCTGGACCAGGGGAAAAAAATAAGATGAAACTCGTGGGCTAAAACAAAAGCAGTTTAATGAAGAAGCAAAGCAATGTGGTGCATGAAAGCAGATGAAAACAGCAGGTGATGCCTGGCCCTTTTCAGGAAGCAGGGCTCCAAAGGTGTAGCACTTGCTCCCGAGGACAAGCCAATGTCCCCTCCCTCCTCCTTTTCCTAGCTTTGATAGTTCAGCTGATATCATAAGGTATGGAATATCCTTTTAGCCAGTTTGGGTCAGCTGTCCCAGTCATGTCCCCTCCCAAGATCTTGTCCACCCCAGCCCACTGCAGGGGGGGGATGTTGAAAAACAGCCTTGGTGCTGCCACAACACAGGGGCGTTATCAGCACCTTTCCAGCTCTCAATGCAAAGCACAGAACTGGGAGGGCTGCTGTGGGGAAAATTAACTCCAGCTTAGTCAGACCCAATACAGTCATTAAACCAAAGGGTGGCTCCAGGCTTTCCCTCAGCCTGTCTGGAAGAGTGGAAAAGGGAGTCTGTCTTCCAAGGGAAGATGGAAGCAGAAAATCCAGCCCTGTCCTGGCTGTGCCTGGGCTCTGGCACCCATTCACTCTGCAAGTGCTTTGGAGGGGGTTAAAACATTGCTGCCCCTTTGGTGGAGACTCAGCTGGTCCCAAAGCAGGGCTCAGCTCATGCTGCTGCTGCTGCTGACAGTGTGGGTGCACAATGACAACCTACATGATGATGTTCCCAGCAGTGGGTCTAGCAAAGTTGCCAGATGATGAGACCTCACACAGACTCAGGGATGCTTTTAGATTCATCTATTAATAACTCCCCATGTATTCATTTCTGGGGACATAAATATGTATCCTCAAATGCTCCTGATTGTCACAGGCCTCATCAGGCTGGGAGTCACTAAATCAGTGACTGATTTGAATCCTGTCCAATGTAAAGTTTTGTGATTGATCAGCATGGCCAGGGCTGTCCTCGCCTCACTTCTATGCCAAAATCCTGGGTCCCTGCACTCATTACAGTGACAGGGTGGGAATGAAGCTTAAGGAAAAAGCTGCAGGAGCTGGGCCAGTCCTGGAGCAGGCTGGCATAAATTCAACTGATTTGAATGTGAATTACACCCATTTAGGCCAGGCCTGGAATTTGCCCCTGGCATGGGCTGTCTCTCTGAAGCTTCACTAAACCGGGTTGTTTGTGCCCAAAGATGCTGTTTGGGGGAAAGGAGCTGAGCAAAAGCAGGTCGTGGTGCAAGACTGGTCTGTGATTTTGCCTATGAAAAATGTGACTAATCTGAGTGATTTTTATTTTCTTCTGATCTTAGATTTTAACTTTTTTAAAAGCAGTTAATGAGTGCATACAGAAGTGTGTGCACGGCATGCAAACACAAACACCCACCCATGAACACGCACACTGGATACTGCCTGATTCTAACATAAGGTTTTTTTTTTCTGGATTTAAACTTCCTCCAGATTTAGTACTTTTGGAAGTGAGATCTTGTCATGCTGTACACAGGCCTGCCTAGATGCTTAGTGCAAATGTTGGATTTGATCTTGTTGTTGCCAGTTTATTGGGTGATTTGGGATCTGGGCTTTTTCATATAGTCCTCCTGTCTCTGACCCCAAAGTCTCCTTGGGCTTTCTCTGTGCTGCTGGTTATGAAGTACACAGGTATGTTGGTAGGGGTCCTTCAGACTGGAGATAGGAATTTCCACCTTTCCCAAGGGACACTTTGTAGTGTCTTTTAGCTGTTGGGTGACTAAATTAAAGTGTTCAACCTAGTGGCAGCACAGGAGCGACATCAGCAACCCCACTGATGGGAACACATATGTGTAAGACCAAATACAGTGTAATGTCTACCAGGAAGATATCTGCAGGTGACAGATTAGATCTGCTGAGACAAGAGCTGCCCCGGTACCTCTGTAGCTCACAGAGCCATCCTGTGACCCCTCTCCATCCTCTGGAAACAGGAAAATCACCCAGGGCGAGCTGCTGCATCCCTGCCAGATCAGCACAGATCTGCCAGCTTCAAATATCACCCTGAGCCAGTGTCTGTTACAAATGCAGCTCTTCCTGGGATCAAAGAGAGCAACTGGCATTGAGAAAGATTTACCAGAGCTTTGACTCAGTCCCACCTGCTCCGGGCAGGAAAGTAACTCCCAGGAGTGATGGAGGACATGGCTGTGCTCTGCAGCAGTGATGCAGAAGCAAACCCCACTTCTGGGCACTCTCCAGTCACTTTAAAAAGTCTTAATAATGTTAAGTCTCACATTTGGGCTAAGATAAAACAAACTGCAGTTTAGGGAGTCCATGTTCTAGTCACTCACACGATAATTCTTTTAGGACAAAGAGCCACAGCATTTGTAGTCTGATGTGATTCTCTGCAAGTACTAATTTGGTCTTGTTGTTGGGTGTACTTTCTGGAGAAAGGAATGGTAAGAAGAGAAACAATTTAGGGAAAGTGGAGAAGGAAACTGGAAAGCGAAGGCCTTGTCTTCCTTGGCATGTTAGAACCAGCATCTAGTCTGGGGGTGGAGAAATGTCCTTGTCTAGATCTCTGTGCCTCAGCACAAAGGGGAGAGAAGAGCAGGTTTGGTCCTGAAAATGCAGAAATAGGAACGTCAAATTATGCTTTCCTGCTGCAATGTACAGCAACCACCTGGCCTCACATGGAGTCACCCAAAAGCCTACTGCAGCGAAGAGCAAAATGTGACCATAGTGATCCAACTGCTTATCGAGCTGGGGAGGGTCTGAAGTCACCTAATTTGGTAATAGTGTGTTTGTGTAGTGCAATCCCATGTTATTCTTTAAAATGCTAAATCAGGAATTAAATCAAGATTTTTCTCACCACTGGATTTAGTTCAGGCTTTCCAAAGGGGATAGCACTGTGGAGCATCACATTCACTGCTATATTTCATCCCATGATTTTTCCTAGATTGTGTTGAATAGCCAAGGACTTTCCAATAAAATAGTTTTGTGCTTTGCAGGCTGCTCACAGCAGGTCATGTTAATGAACCATGGATAGTGTTTCAGAGAGCATTCCAGAAGTGAGAGGCTGTACCTCAAACCCAGGCTGCAAACCCCATGGCTCTCAAACATCAGGCTTCCTATTCTAGCACCATGTTTCCCCAGCTGGACTGAGGCTCTATGAAACAAGCTATTGGTGAGATTCCTGCATGGCTGGGCTCTGCTTTTAGAGGCCAAAAAACTCCATTAAAGAACTAGTGCATTTTGCAGGGCAGAATGTGCACTGTGCCGAATTGAGTGCCCCTGGTTTGGAGGCTACTGGTACATGGGGAACAGTAGGAGATAGTGTTTCCTAATGTTTAGTCCCCGTGTGCAAAGGCTGTCACAGGATGCGTGAGTCATACTTAATGGGCCTCCAACTGTTTTTGTTAATGCTGGTGTCACAAATGGCCTGGGAAAGGCTGGTCAGAAGAGGTCACAGCCTCTTCTGCCACTGCAGCAGGGCTGGGGGGAGGCCACTCCTAGGGGAGAGCAGCAGGCTCAGGGGCCAAGTCTGCCCTTGCCTGCCTCTGCCTGTCTTGGTCCAGGAGGTTTCCTTTCCCCAAGGCGGAAGAAGGCACACATGCATTGGGAGTACTTTTGGGGAATCCTCTGTCATTGGGAAAATCCCAATGGTTTCCACCAGCTGGTGCAGGACAGACTTGGTAGCAAATGAGGGTTGCCCAGCCTGTTCCTTAGGATGGGTCAGATGGAGGCATCCTGTGTGCAGTGTTGTGAAATCAGATCTGGTTTTTTTTTCTGTGACACAGATCTCATTTTACCAGTCCATCTCCTACCCATCAGCAGCTGCAGGAGCCAGTTGTGCTGTTCAGTCCTTGCTTGAAGTCAGTGGTGTTTCCACAGCTTTCAGTCACAGATCTGAGTGTGCTGATGACTAACAACTTCCAAGGATCCCTCCATGCATGCTGTCTTCTCTCCCTTGTGAATCAGAGAGGTATGAACAGACACAGAAATCAAGTGACAATGGTGATGGAGTCCGTCACAGACTGAATGAATCAGCAGAGATCCTGTTTTCAGTTATTTACATTTAATAAGCCGAATCTTCAGGGTTGATTTTTGTTTGCTCAGTTCCAGCAGGTGCTCAAATGACATGCAGTACTTCACAAATAGAGATTTCCACCTCATGTATAAAAACAGTGAGATGAATGGATCTTAAAAGATGTTATCTTTAAGTGGTTCAATCACAGCTGATAATGTCAAAAAGAGGGTATTCAAGATAAAGTGCCTTTTAAACAAATAGGACGTAAGGAGCTGACCAATATTAAAACCTCTCTCAAGAAAAATCTGATACAAATGAAAATAGATGGTGTGAGTGCAACCCATCATGTTTTCTGCCTGGTTCCGCAGGATTTTGGGTTGGTACAAACCCAGACTCAGGCCCAGTGCAGCTCATTTTTCTCCAACCCCTTGTAGAAGATTGATGATCAATGCTCACATACCCATAGAAACAACCTGGATTGCTAAAACCCTCACCAGGTGGCTGGTTAAAGCTTTCATTTAGACAGAAAAAAACCCTCAACAACCTCCAGCTCCTACAGATTGGCCTTCAGGTGATTGCTGTTAGCTATTCATGCTGGCTATAAAGGGCACCTAGAAGGTAGGAAATCTATCTTGGGCATTCTGGAGAGGAGCTGCTGCTTGGGGGTGTTGTTCTTTGCTGGTATGTTCAGTAGCAGCCTTGGGATTTGGGCTGGAGGGAAGACTGTTTTGTTAAGCTTTCTACTGAGGGCTAAATAGTGCCTAAGAGGAGCTGCCTTCTGTTTTGGCAGATGAAGGTGGGCTCCTGCCTCCCTGCAGGGGGCTGATGAGGCTTGTGTGTGTTTTGGAGGATGGGGAAGTGGAGTCTGTGTTATGTTCAA
The DNA here is from genome assembly GCA_024611175.1 of Megaceryle torquata. Lineage (NCBI taxonomy): Eukaryota > Metazoa > Chordata > Aves > Coraciiformes > Cerylidae > Megaceryle > Megaceryle torquata. Next base: position 37,317 of record JANIJG010022008.1, on the reverse strand, counting down.
GGGTTGGAGAGCTCTGGGTGCCCTAATGATGGTGAGTTTGGTGTGGGCTGCTCCCTGGTATAGGAAAAACCTGTCTACATAAATTATTCAGATCAGACACCTAAGGAGCAGGTGGGTTCTGGGGAGGGGCAGTTAGGAGCATGGGGCTGGAGGAAGGTGCCTGCAGATGGCTGATCACAGGGGACATATTCCCAAACATCCCCCATGATGACTAGTCCATGCTTCTAGGGTGTTGGTAATGCAACAGTTGCTATACTGGCTCTGAGTGTCTCTGGACAAAGTAATTATTTGTCTCGGAAGTATTGTCTTGCCACTTTGGATGTGTTGCTTTTAGGCTGATTTGTGTCTGGGTCCAGCCCTTCCAACAGAGGCTGAACATTAACAGCTGAAGGCTTAACAGTAATATGCTTAGTGTAATAAGATTTATTATTTTAAATGCCTGATTAAGAGCCCTAGGGACTGGAATCCTCCCTCTCACAGGGGCACCAGTAAGTGCCCTGGCACCAGTGGGTGAAGTTTCCCCTCCTCTAGCAGCTGCCGGTGTTGTACACCCCCCTTCCATGTTCAGCCTGCTTTTAGGTGTAAAAGGCATTTTGTTCTGTTCCCATCACCCTTTGCTGGTTGCATCAGGGACTCCTTTGACGTGGGTTTCTGCCCTTTGAGCTGGATGTCCATCATTGAATTGCTTCACCCTGGCTGGGAAACAGGCTGTACATGAGGGCACTTGTAATGTGGGGCTCTGGAGCACAGACCTCTGCATTCAAGGAGCTGCACTCACATGCAGAACAGTGTTACAAAGCACCTCTGCATTGCAAAATTAGCCTTACACGTAACGGTGCTGTGTGCGATGGGTCCCAGGCAGGGGAAACAGGCTCAGACCAAGGTGGGAAGGAAAATGTTTCTCCTTCCAGTACCTCATCCTTCAAGTTCCCCAATGAAATATAAATTTCAGCCTGATGATAAAGTATATTCTGCTAAATGTCTTCAGCTATATATTCAAATAATATATCTTCAAACTGTACAAGAGTCAGACCTGAATATTAAACCTGTGATTCCCTCAAGGGAAACTTTCTCAACTTGTCTGATTCTCCAAGGAGACGGTATTCCCAAAGAACTAATTTTGTAACTGATGGTCAGATGAAACAAGGCTCTATCGATGGTTTAGAAGATCTAACTTGGCACTAGTTGAATGTGTACAAAGTTTGTCATTAGTAAGGGTTTGAAATTTTTTATTGGAATGTGTTGTCTTGGGTTTTTTTTAATTGAAATTTCACTGGTAACTGAAATCACTTTTCCTCTCAATCTGTGAGGTTTGTAAAAGATTATACCCTCAGTAACCTGTATCAAAGGGGACACTCTACCTTTCTATAGCAATTTCCTTTTATTTGAAGATCTTTTACAGAAGACTGTGGAAGTTGTCATGACGTGAGTGAGAGACAGAAGAGTTGCCAAATGTCTTAAACACAGGCAGCTATTTCTGGGAAAGTGGATGGCTAAGGGCTAACAGGAAGGCGACTGTGTGATGGCAGATGGAGATTCAATGTCCCAAATAGCATAAATCTCCTGAATTCCTTTTCTGTCTATTTAGGCCTCTAAAAATCTTGTGCTTGGGATGCTTTGCCTCAAGACATTTGAGGGTAAATGCTGTCCCCATTTGGCACTAGTAGAATGGCTGAGCAGATCGGGGATTATTTGGTTTTTAATATTAGCATGTGTTGGCAAATGCACTAATTTTCAGTGTGCTGTGCCCTGAGCAAAGGAGGAGTGTGCACAACACAGCAGCTTTGCCTGGGGTGGGTGAAGGAGTTAGGGAGAGAGGGCTGGGGGAGGACAGAGGCTGCTGCCAGGGAGAGGTTGGTGCTATTCCTCCCACGGATGGACTCCTTTCAAAAAGAAGGGGCTCTGCCTGCCTCTGTGCCTCTTCTTGCTCAGCAGGAGCAGATGCACTAGTCCAGTGGTATGGACCGTGGGGTGTCTCCGATGGACCTGACAAGTGCATGGCTCTTCAGGGAGGCATGGTGTCCATCAATGAGCAATAGTGAGTGAGGTACCAGAATGTCAAAGACTGCTGGTTTGCCCTCATTTCTTGACAGTAAGTTACAATGCTATTTCAAAAAAGTGTTATTCTGGGCCAAAGACTGACATTCAGTTCCCAACACGGGAACTGTCAGAAGTGGGGAGGTGCTTAAAATGAGCCATTGCCTAGTAGTTGTTTGTTGGCTGGTGACTGGGAGGATCTGTCTGGATGTGTGAGAGGGGAGTAAAATTTGAAAAAAGAGTGGGAAGAATTGGGATCTGCAGAGTTGGGCATGTGTCTGAGGGGCATGTGAAACATGCTGTAGAGTCTGGACCCTACCCTTGGGTTGTAGGGAGCCCTGCTTGTCACTGACAAGGGCCTTCAGTTTGTCACTGAAGGAAGGCGAGCAGTTCTCAGCTGTGCTGCCCTTCCTTCAGAAGTGATGGACTGCTCTCATGATAGTTCATGGCTCCTGTAAGATGCTTTGAAATCCTGTTGCAAGCGAGAATATTTGATTCTTGCTTTTCTCATGGGATGCTAGCATGGGAGTGATGCAATTAGCCCACTGGCAGGCTGGAGCAGCTCACAGCTATCTTTGTTCCTAACCTGCCACCTTGGTCGAATAGGTGGAATGTTTCCTTCTCAAAAGCATCTGTTTTTTAGAGGTTGGCAACAGTTTGCTTTAATTACTCCCTCCTGAGAGGAGAGGTATGTCTAGAAGGCATTTCTTGTTGCTTGTTCCTATAAAGCACGGCAGCCTGTGGATAACTCAGGCTCCAGCCCTGGGTGCAAAGAGAAACCAGATGGGCGGTGAAAGGCCCCAGCCTTTGTCTGCTGGGAGGGCTGTAAACTGTGCTCCTCGGCTCTGTAAAACCTGCTTTGCTTGCCACAGGATGGAGCAGCACGGGGAGGGGGGGCCGGGTACTTGGCTCCGGTGTTTCTTATTACACGGCCAGCTGCTCCTTGTGCTGGGGGGCTTTGGTACCTCCCGCGGCTCAGTGCTGGGTGCATTGGGGTTGCTGCCTGTTGGAACTTGCTCTCCTCAGAGGGCAGCTCCTCACGCATGGGAGGAGCTTAGCTGGGAGGTGCTCTGGTGGATTTGGCTTTTCCTTGTTTGTTGTTTGTGTGGGTTTATTTTGTTTGTTTTGGTTTTATGCCCCCCGCCCCCATCCCGCAGTTCTTGTCAGTGCCAGCTGCTGGCTTTCTATAAATTCAGCTCCACCAGAGGGCAATGTGATCTGGCGTGGGGAAGGCAGCCAGCGAGGAAATGGCACAAGGTGCCTGTAGGGATGCGATGGGGTAAGGAGGCTGTGGGCCCTTGCCTGGTGTAGGGCTGAGCAAAGGGTTCGTCTCATCCCTGAATGGGATCTCAGAGTTGGGGTGAGAGCACCTCCCGTGGCGCTGCAAACACACGCGTTCTGTGGTTTGCTGGTCATGGCAGGGACCAGAAAGAACTTGGTGGTCAATGGATGTCATGGAAAAGCAGGGGGGAAAGCCTGGAATAATACTGAGCAATTCTGAAAAGGCAAAGAAAATTGGGGGGGCGGGGGGGAGGCAGGGAAATGGATGACAGCTGGGACAGATGGCATGCACAAGTGTGTGTTTGTGTTACGAGTAGAGGAGCCTGCTCTGGAGACATCTTTGTCTTCCCTGGAGATGTCAAGGACAATTGTTTTGACCACTGTCCAGTGTGGTGGGAGGTGCCTGTCATGACTTGCCTGTTCTCTTGTCCTCCTCTGGAGATGGGGAAGGTGGGTACAAGGGGCCACTTTGTTTTCACTGGGTGTAGGAGATTGTATTTCACTCAATATATTGAATATAAAACAGAGGGTCTGCTTCCTCCCCTGGTCTGAGTGGGTAAGTTTGTTATAACATCACACCATTTGGTTTTGAGAATCTGTAGGATGGTGGCCTGGAAAGTTGTAAAAAATGAGTTTGTTTTTGTTGATTTTGTTGGTTGTTTAGTTTGGGTTTTTTGGGGGTTGTGGTTTTTTTGGGTTTTTTTGAAGGGTATCTGGGCTTTGTATGCAATCAAGCAAAACAAAACCTGCAGGAAGGGGCCCAGAGAGGGGTGGATGCAGGAAAACGTTCTGGCCAGGTGACCAGCCCAACTGTGGGGTGGAGGACTGGGGGTACATGGTGGGGCTGGGCAGAGTAGTGGGGGTGATGGGGTACCCTCATTCAAGAAAAGCCCTAGGCTTTGCCAACAGTAAGGGCAGACTTGGTAAGAGGCTGTGGCAGCTGTGTGGTGTGACTATAAAGTGCATACACCTTCCAATAGGGCTTGTTGGCTGCAAGCTGATCCCTTCCATGGGCAGAGCATTCTTGCCTCCACCAGAGGCACTCACTCCTGTGCCCCTTCCTCTGCAGAGGGTCCTCTTCTTCTAGAGCCAAATGCTTCAGGTTGCAACTGCTGTGGTGGCTGAGCAATGCATCCTTTGAACTTAAGGAAAAAGTGAGGAGGAAGATGGGTTTGAGGTGTAAGGCTGCATCTGGACTGCAGGGGTTTGTGCTGCAGCAGTAGACTTTAATGCTCCATCAGTGAGGGGGGTGTGGGACCCTATTATACTCCAAGTGGCCAAATCTGCAGCCCAGAATGACACTGTTCCTGACCCAGCTGGCTCTGGGGGTAGCCACAGCTAGGGCTAAGTGCTCCCCATGAGGGAGGTGACACCACAGCAGCTGCTGGCAGTGCTGGAAACTGCACCCATTTAAAGTTATGTGGAATGTACTGCAAGGTAGGACATCAATAAATGTGAATTGCTGACTTTGATATTCTCTTGCAGGAAAACTGACCTTGGGAGATGATAAAATGCAGCTCTTGCTGAGAAGTTACCTAATGAAGTTTGACTTTGGTTATTCTGTTTTCTTCAACTTTTGGTAGATGGTCTTCACTGCACTAACAGTATAGCAGCTCTCCTCTCCTCCTGCCCAAACCTTGGGCAGAGATGTGTGGGACTCAGTGCCTCCTTCCAGAAGGCTGGCAAGAAAGCAAAATTAATTCCAGTTCAGTATATGATGTCATTTTGTTTCTTTTTTTGTGGTTTATTTTTCTTTAATTTCATCTGCTCCAAACTTGGCTATGCAGAAATTTCCACTCAACCCAACCTTTGAGCTTTTGACAGGCAGGCTTATTTAAGACCTACAGCTGGAAGAAATAATTAAGGTTCCACTGAAAATGCAACCTCCTGAACTAAGGAAAAGAAATAATTTCAATTTAGGCTTACTTTATCATCTCAGGTTCAGCTTTGGGGGTATGTAATATTTGACTGATTGTGGAAATACAGCACTTGAATCCCTCTTTTCATTTCATGGTGGAAGCTCACCAAAGGCATAAAAAAAGCCCCTGAAAATGCTTTTTCCTCCCTTAACAAACCAACACCTATGATAGATGTCTGCCAGTGACAGAAGGGAATTATTTTTTGTTTTCTGCTAATGTTTATATTGGAGATGATGGACAGGACAGTCTGCAGCCCAAAAGTCATAGGGAAAGGGTAAGTGGTGAAACATGGGCAGCAGAAGGTGCAGTGAGTGTCCACTGTGCCCACAGCCCTGTGGTCACTGGGTACTCTAAAAGCAGAGGGAGACAGCCCAATGGGTGATGTTTCAGTGGGGCTTCAGTGTGTGGTGTCAGTGGCAAATTGTGGGTGTGCAGGCTCTGAAGAGGATGGGTGAGGAGAACACTGGCTTCCCTAGGTTTGCACCAGCCATGTGGAGAGCTGGAGGGGATGCAAAGAATCAGACCCACCATGGGAAGCCTGATCACTTCCTGAAGTGCACTTTCATCACCAGCCTTGACTTCCTGCTTTCCCGTTTGAACCTCCATGGGACTGCTAGTGTAACTTGAGGAGCATGTGGGCATCTGTCTTCCTCAGCACCTTCTTGGGACAGAGCTGTACCCAGGGGCCGCAGGGTTATGACAGCAGTCCAAGTGAGCTCCCATGGTCAGGAGGCATGAAGGACTGGCAGCATGCAGAACTTATAAAAGTTCTCCTCCATTGTAGGTCTAGTGTTGCAGGAGCCAGAGGTGGTCCCTCTTTCACCAGGTATGGGCCTCTCCATACCTGGTTCTTGCACTGCTGATCTAAGTTTTGGAGCATCTGAGACCCCCCCAGGTGGTACCTGCTCCAGGTCAACTATGGCCCTTAGATCCCTAAATGTGCTACCAGCCCCTTGATCAGCATTGGCTGTGGGGATGGGAGGAGAAGCTGTACCTTGCGTGCATCTTGCCAAGAGTAACTTCTGTGTTGGGGGGGGGGGGGGGGGGGGTTTAGGCCTGGCTCAGGGAGATATGTAAAACTAACACTATCACTGCCTGGAAATACATCCAAGTGGAAATATGCACAAATTTCTTTAAAATCAAGGAAGCAAAAAAGTTTGGAATCCTTAGAAAATCAACTCCACTCTGAGTTTTGTTTATTAACTTGCATGCATCCTTGAACAGTTTTCTCCTGTCATGCTGCCTTCCTCCTCCTTGACACTTCTAAAGCTTGTCCTGGGAAGAGTGGCCAAGGACACTGCTGATGCTCAATGGAAAAATTAGAAAACTGAGTGAAGACAGGGGTTTTTTGTATGTTTGTTTTAATAATTGTGGGGACAGACCTTGTTCTGTTTCCCAGTAAAACTTTAACTTTCTTTGATGAATCACTACTGTTAAAAGGAAAGCATTTCTGGTCATGTCCCTATTGCTTCCTCTTTCACCAGTGCCTCATCTCCAGAATATGTGCTGTTAATCCTGTCTGAAGACAGTCACTGCCTTAAAATTCTCACTTTTTGGCTATCTGTGGCTGTTGCTACTGTTTACAACAAGCACAGTTAACTGTGCAGCTGCTTTTTGCTTTGTGCTGTGGTGCAGATTTGACTACTTCACCATCACGAGCTGGATGAGAGGAGAACCATGATCTTGGTTTGCTGGTGCAGTGAATACTTGCTCCTGGAGACTATTGCTGCTGTCCTAACTCCCTTGCTGCAAAGTTTTGGTGCAGCACAAGCCCCTGCTGCATATCCAAATGGGCTTAAAACATTCTGACAGCAAACTATATTGGCTGGCCTGATGCAAG
>JANIJG010022008.1:7008-30140 GCA_024611175.1 Megaceryle torquata | reverse complement strand
AGCACAAGCCCCTGCTGCATATCCAAATGGGCTTAAAACATTCTGACAGCAAACTATATTGGCTGGCCTGATGCAAGGTCAGATAGGGTTTGTCAGGGCTGCTCCAGTTGCATGCTTCACTGGAGATTACCCATCTTTCCACAGCTGATGTGGACCTGGCACGTGGCACCCAGCTAACTACAGTGTTTGGGAAAATTCAGTTTCTCTGTGCTGGTACCTCTCTAGGAATGATTTTGTACTGCAGATGAGGCCCTGGTGTTCACCCAGGGAAAGAGTGAAACCATGGCTGGAGGTGGACATACTTGTTCCACTGGCAAATGAACAATGTGTGAGGCGGGCAGGGGCACAGACCCCAGGGTTCTGCCAATGTGCCGAGGTACCTGGCCCAGGCAAAGCTCTGCTGTGGCAATGGACCACTAGCCCTGACTTGGGGAGGAGCTGAGATGGTCCTCAGCCTCTGTGAACCCAGGGACAGCTGAAGGGGTGCAGCCCAAGCCTAAGGGGTCTATTCCTGCTGCATACAGAGGTGTGGTATTTGTAGAAGAGGGGGTGAGCTGCTTGCTCAGCAGGCCCAGGGGAAGCTGTGTCCTGGGGAGCAGAGCATGGGAGGTGGGGGGGAAGAGCAGAGAGCAATTTAAAGGATTCCTCTAATATTCATTGCCTGTGCTGAGAAGTTAATGAGGAGGTTTGGGACCTTGCAGCACTGCTGCAATATTGTGGCACTTGCTAGCACAGCTTTTAAAACAAAGGCAGAGAGAGAAATCGACTGAAACTTTTTAAAATTTAAACCAAAAACTTTTTGATTTGGTGATGCAAAAAAATGAACAACTTCATACCTGTCTTTTTTAATGTGCAAACTTCCTAATTTTCATAGATATTGCAATAGAAAACACCTGACTTCTGCCTGGGGTTGGCTCTGGCATTGTGACACATTTGCAGCTGGTAGTGGGAGGAGTGAGAGGCTTCTGTGGGGTCAAAAGCATACCAAAGTGGGTGCTCTCCAAGCAGGGAGAGCTGCAGTGTGGAGGTGATTCTGCAGTGGCTTGTTCTCAGAAAGGCTCTGCAGGCCTGGGGAGAGAAAGCAGTGTCCCAGTGCCTGCTCATATGTGTTCAGTAGAGCTGTCTCCAGCCCTTGGACCCACTGGCTCCACACAGGCTCCTCATGGTTTGAGGACAAGCTGTAATGAGCTTGGGCAAATCCTTCAAAGCATCTATGCATTCTGGAGCTTGAAGCAGTGAGTCTCAAGGTGTGGATCTTCTGGGGCTATTTTCAGCACGACTGTGCTCTGGGTGCCATTTTGATGGAGTTGACACGTCTCAACTACCAGTTCATCAGTTACACCCTGTAAGAGACATATCTGCTATCCTCCATAGTCTTTATGGCCTGCCTTGAAAGAGGCAAAGTCTGGGTGTTTCAGGCAGTGGTGGCTAAAAACCAGCTTTGCTGTAAGTGTCTGCCTTTGCATTCCAGGTCCTGGGGTGGATTGTGTGTATGAGCAACAGGACTGGAGAACTGCTACTGGCAGATAAGTGATGTCTCAATTTTTTTCAAAATTTTTAAAAAAAGATAACTACTTTTCTTGTTCCAAATGATTTTAAGAAGTGAACTAATTGTCTGGATTATTGTCCCTTGCACCAGACAGTCCATCTTTCATATTTGGCACAGTCAGGGTCTAGCCCAGTATTGGGGCTTTAGTTGCTCTGATGGTACAGACAGTCAGTGATGATTGGGAGGAAAAATGACAGTGATGTTGAAATAAAATGTACTGAGATGGACCAGTTTGATTTGTAAGCATTTTGGTTTTTTGACAGTTGCAGAAATCTTTGCTTAGGGATCCCATGCTGGGACAAATACCCTGAGGACAAGCAGCTCAAGGGCTTTTTTGGGATGGGGAAACTTTCCTCCAGCCTAGCTTTGGCAAAAGTCTGTGCAAGTGTAGAAGTACAAAGCAAAAACCCTCTGACCTCTCCCTCCATCTCCTCTCCCAGCAATGGGATGGGTTCCTCAGGAGCCACAAGGTCTCCTCTTCTCCCTCTTGACTAGAGCCGCCCCAGATACTGAGGTTTTGGCATCTGAATCATACAATTTGTTGGAGACCTGAGCTATTTGGAGATTTGGGAACTTGCCAGCAGGATGCAGAGCAAAACTCTGTTTGTAAGTTCTGCTGCTGTAATGCAGGTCCTGGAAGGCAAGTAGAACAAACAGCAGCTCTAACACAAAATGCTCCCGTGTGGTTCGATTCCCCTCTGCGGGGAGAGCTGAGCAGTGAGCCTCTCAGCAGCCCTTCCTGGCAGCTCACATTGCAAGCACAATCCGGCCTTGGGTGTCTGACCCCAGATGGCCGCGGTTTGGGAGCGCAGTGCAGGAGCCACGTAGGGCTGGGGGAGGAAGGTGGCTGGCATGGCTGAGCTTGCAGAGCTGGCATTGGTGGGCTGACCTGCTAGTAATGATTTGACCTCTTTCTCTTAATTGGTGGGCCTCGGTTGGGGCGATGATAATTATGGTGGCTCCTCACTGGTGCCGAGCTGCACGGGGTGGCGGACGTGCACATAGTGTGGAGCTGAGTCAGCTTTCTGAGCAAGGGTGTTTTCACATGGGTTGCCAGAGCTTGTGCAGACCTGGAAGCTCTGGGTGGTCTCTTTATCCCAGGAAGGTATTAAAGGCAACCCTGGAGGGGAAAATGTCAGGATGGCGGGGGGGTGTAGAAAAGCATGGAAAGGTAGCAAAGGGGGAAGGGAGGCAGAGAAGATGCTTGCTAAGGTCCTAATAAGCATGAGTGAAAAATTATGATAGGGTGAAGAGAGGCTGGGAAGGGAGAGCTGTGTGTTTGGAGAGACCAGATGGTGGAGAGAAGCCAGATGAAAGGGAAGAATCTAGAAGTAGGAGAGGAGCAGGGATGGAGAAATGAGTGGTGGGAGACAGAGATGGAGAGCAGGAGGATTAGTGGTCTTAAGGGACTTTTTCAGCAGAAGAAAAATAGGGTTAGGGGAAATGAAAATCTGTGGAAAGTAGAGAGGAGAGATGAACTGAGGAAGGACAATCTGTGCTCTAATATTTCTTCATGTAGAGGAGAAATTTTTTTCAGGACAGCTGTGTGCTTGGTTACACAGAGGAAAACCTGGACAGTCAAGTAAAAGATGACCAAGGTCCATAAGGAATGGAAAAAGAGCAAAGGACCAGAAGCACTGTAGAGCCATTTATTGCAGAGACAGCAATTGGATTTTCTTTTCCCTGCTAAGCAGGGTAAAAATGGGTTCAAGTCCCCTTCTCTCTCTGGAGCAACCCTGGGACAACTGTTTTGCTGTTTCTCTATGCTATGGTTAATGCTCCTGTTGGGTTACATCCCTGTCATGCACCTGTAAGCAGGGCTTGTCTTTGGAGCTGTTCATTCCCAGACCTGCCCCGGGGGCTTCCCTGCAATGCCTGGGTCTTCAGCCTGTGTGGGTCCTGGCTGTGCCTAGGTCTGCAGCCTTGACACCAAGGCACAGGGCTTATCAAAGGTGGTGGGAGTGTTGTGCCTCATGAGCTGCACCCCAAGGAAGCTAAACCTCTGCAGCAGCCTTCCCTGATCCATCTCCTAGCTGTCTGCCAGGTGAGAGAGCTCAGTTTTAATTACTTGGAAATAAACTTTTTCACAACCTCTTTGGAGGCACTGCTGTGGAGCTGTGCTGGTGTGCAGTGCTCAGGGTGCTGAGACCATGGGTCTGGGTGCATCTCTGATGCCCAGACCACACAGCTGGGAAAAACTCAAACCAGGGAGAAGCCCAAACAATGTCACCAATGGCAACCCTTTGGACATGGCTGTGGTGGGACAATATCTACTGCTGGGCAAAGGTAAGATCAGGGTGCCCATAGGTGTCTCCTATTTCTCAGTTTCTTTCTGCCATGTCCATGCTCTGTAATTCTGGTTACATGGGTGTAATTGTACGTAGTGGTCTCAGTTGCTGTTCTTCCCCAGCTTGTACAGCAATGCTGATGTGCTGGCTATAGGCAGAGGAAACTCCGATCTGAGTCAAGAAAAAGTTGTTACTGCCTGGACAGTACAGGTTCTGCCCATGCCTGGTGGCTGGGCACATGCAAAATGTCTCTGGTAGCCTGGAAGCTGTAGGAATTTTTTTAAACTTCATCTTATGTATGTGAAATTTTGACAGACCTGGTGAAAATGTATAATGGCTTACACATTACTTAAAACACACCCCTCTTTTCCCTTACTATAACAGCGTCTTTGGTAAAACAGAATGAGAACTATCCATGTAGCCTATCAAAGGTGCTCATGGAAAGGAGCCTTTTGTGAAGTAGAAATAATTTTGCATTTTAATGCACTTCTGGGTAGCTTTTGGCTCAGTGTGAGGCTTGCATGAAAGAAAGCCTGTTAAGCAGAAGCGATTATCGAAGTAACGACACTATAATACAGGCCCAAATCCTGCTCCTTGTCACCACCTAAGCAGTTATGCTGGACCAAACACAGCCAGGCATAAAGTGCCATTTCTATAGAAATTTAAGTCAGCTGTAGTGGCAGCGTAAATTAGAACAATGGCAAAAAGGCTTCCAGCATCCCCCTTCCCCATTGGTCCTTCAGCAGGTGGTGCCTCTGATGAGGAGGAAGGCCTGCTGTGAGATGTGAAGTCAAAGGTGTGAGTTCAGTGTGGCACTGTGTATGCCAGCACCCTGGGCAAAACTGGCAGCCAAGGGGGAATCGATCACAGGTGGTGTTTGTCCCCAGCAGGATGGTAGGGGTGGGGGTTCCTGTGCTTTTGCAGCTAGCCTGCAGCAAAGGGGTGCTGGTTTGCTGCCCCTGTTGCTCATCCTTAATGCAAAATATATGCCACTGTGCATATATTGTTTGGCCTTTGATGGAGGAAGGAAAAAATTCAGGACTGGGCAAAACAAAGCAAGGTGATACCAAATGAGTATAGTGAATCCTGTCTGAGAACAGCAGTGGTGGTGATGGCCATGGGTGTTATGAGAGTCCTTATGTGGGCATCTCTGCCATAATATAACTGTTTCAGACAAAAGGCACAGTCTGATTTGGCAACAGATAAAGGCTAGGTGAAACCTTTCTTCTTCATTTTTCTTAGCTTTACAGGTCATAGCTGGAGTGGCTGGGTTTCTTCTGGGGGAAAAAAAAATGCAAAAAGTCAGTGACATGGAAATAGCTGAAAGCCAAAGAAAATAAAAGCTAAACAGTCTCCTGCTTTTCTAAAAATTTCAAACAGTTTCAAACTTTTCTCTTATTTATTCAATTTTAATCAAGAACCTTAATGCTGTGTTTCAATATCAGTTTGAGGTGAAATACCTGGTTTGAAGTGCCAATAGATCATATATAGTAATCGTATATAATATAAACCAATCATATTAATAGTCATTTTCATAATACAAAGAAAGGGGCATGCTGAGGCTGGAGATCTTGTTTGAAAGGGGAGACTCAGTGGGCACCCTGGTAACAGCAGCAAGAACACAAGTGCCTGTGGTGGTCTGTCCTTCCCATTAAGAGGGAGATCATACAGTTGCATTATGCTGGTGCTGGCATTACAGACAGTGGGGTCCTGGGATGGAATAAGGAAACTACAGTGCCTCCTTTTTTGCCTTTATCAGCATTTCAAGACTCTGGATCACACTGATCCACTTCCTTCTCTCCTTCCAATTATAGGAGGCCAAAGTGATTTTGCTTGGTGAAATAAAAACAGCCCCAAAATGCTAGAAAAAATTACCAAACAACCTTCTCCAGCTGGATTAGGTGGGTTTTTATGTAGGAAAGCAAACATCATCAGAGCAAGCATTGAGAGGGCTGTATGTGATACATGATAAACTCAAACCATACTGGTCTGGGTGGTTTAACTGTTTTAGCAGCCATCAGGCAAATGCGGAGGGATGGAAGGATGCGGGGTTGTACAAATAGCCCTGCTGCCCATAAGGACTGAGCCTGTGATCAGTGATGAGCCAGGGGGTCTCTGACCTCCTCTGCTCACAAGCATGAGCAGGGAGTGGTGATGGGCAGCTGTCTTGCCCTTGGCTCTGCCTCTTGGCTTCACTTCTAAAATTTTTGTTTCCTGTGTTGTGGTGGAGGGGTTTGCAGGCAGCACTCCTGTCAGGCATCACTTGGGGACCACAAAGCAAGCTGGATCAATAGTCTCACCACTGTGATGTCCTTATGATTAGCATGATGTCTTAGTGGTCAGATCCTGGTATCGTATCAGCTTTCCTTGGGTGGAGGTAAAAGACTGAGTTGTGCTCAGCCTCTTTCAGAAGCAACAACGTTTTCTGTAACATCCCATTGTTGGAAACTTCTACTTGGTGTCAGACACAGACAATAGACTTGTGCTTTTCCTCTGCCAGAGGAGAAGCAACTACAGATATGTCCCCTATGCAAATTTATGCAGCCAAGCAAAGAGCACAGCCACTCATGGCATGTCAGAGTCCCCCCCTGAGTAGCCAAAGGCCTCTCCAGGTCTCTGGTCAAGAACCACTGTTAACAAACCCATGCTTGCTTCACTTCTGTCCATCTTTAGAATGAAAAGAATTTGTAAAGCACACTTACAGGTCTTCTGCACATTACAGGTTTGAACTGCAAGGTTATGCTTGGGTTTTTCTTTCTCTGAGAGGATGGCTTATGGAAAGCTTGGTTATCATGTTTGCATTTGGAAAATGAGACCCGAAGGGGGGGAAAAAAACCCACACAGAGTTGCAAAATATTTGAGGAAGCTGCAGGAATTACCTGCTCGGGCCCAGCTGCTGCACTGGTGTGGGATCTGGAGATTTGGTAGCCTTGCTGCAGTGGCACCATCACTGGCCCCAGGCAGTGCTTTCCCCACCTGTTTTATAACTCAAGGATTATGTTCTAATTTTGACTATCCAGTTCCCTTTCTCCCCTCTTTCAGGCAGTGTCGCTCAGACTGAAACCTGTTGGAGGTGACACAGGCTGGCTTTTTTGCACTGGCTCTGAGAACCAGTGGCTGGCAGCCTGCCCACTTCAAACTGCTGGCCAGGCAGGATTCCTTTCAAACATGGAGTGAGTAAAAATGGATATATAGACTGTTCCTGGCTTTATAAGGGGTGTGTGTAATAATTCACTGCATTGTTTGGTTTTGTTGTTACCTTTCTGAGCACACGTGGCTGTGGGGCAGGATGACAGGTTGGGCGTTGTGAGGTGTGGCTGTTAAACTGCTGAAAATAGTGAATCTTTCATAGCTTTGAACAAAGGCATTCTTAAGGCCAAGGAAAACCTTAGCATTGACTTGAAGCACAGAGCATTTTGCAGTTCAGTTTGTCCTGAGGCCAATGTAGATACTAGCTGGCCCCTCCATATCAGAAGCATGCCTGGGCTACCCACCTCTGGCAAAGCCGAGCCCTCCTGGCAGGGCAGATGTCAGAAGCCACCGGCCCTGCTGCTGTATGGCTCTTTTCTGCTACCAGAAGGTGCTGGCATGTCCTGATAATCCTGTCTTTTAAAAATGCTTGATGTAATTGAGGAGAAATATTTCTTTTGCTCATCTTAACTCAATTTGAAGAAAATACTCTGCTTTCGTTGTTTGGGGAGGATGTTGTCCAGAAAGGTTAATGATAGATGATGTTTATATGGGAACAGGGTTTCCCAAGGAGGGAGCTAGAGGAAGGAGATGTCTCCTCCAGTTGTCTTCTTATTTTCCTGGTTTTAAAGAACTGGCCTCAGCCTTTTAGAGGCAACACAGAGTAAAGCTGTGTTGGATGTGTGCTCTGCCATCATGGCGATATGATGTGAATAAATTGATGCCTCTGGCACTACTCATGGAGGCTCTCACAGCTCAGCAATTCAGCATCTGCCATGAGCTGGGTGGTCTTGTCTTTGGAAAACAGCTACCTGCTGGATGGTCCCTTCAGTTTAACAGGAGGCATGTATCAGTGATTTAAGAGACTTGTTCCACCTTTAGTGCTGCTTAGTATATGTGCCCCATACTGCTATAGGGCAGTTCATGTGGGTAGCCTATGGGCTCCTGGAGCTTCTTCCCTGCTCACACCAAAGCAGTGGTTGCACCCAGCCCTGTAGCAGCACCCAAACTTCTGGGTCTCCAGTGGTGTCATGTCAACCTGTTAGCCAGAAACTTGGATGGTCAAAGACATGCTAGCCCTCCTGCTGGAAGCAGGGGCTGGAATAGTGCTGTTCTGCCTCCAGATGTCCAGACAAATCTACACTTCAGCACAGCCTCCTTCCCCATCCTGAAATCTGAAGAGAAATTGCTCTATAGCTCTTCTGCAGAAGGCACTGTAGAGAGCTGGGACCTAAGCAGTTTTAGGGCACAATTCCTTATGTAATGATACCAACGGTATCGTAGGTGTGAGCCAGTAGACTGGAATGGTCTTTCCTGCTGCCCATGGTACTGGACTAAAATTGGAAATACTGATGGACCAGGCTCATTTGTACCAGCAAGGGCTGCCTTACCAGGGGGTAGTAGATGGTATACCTGACATAAAGGACTGAATTCAGTGCTGACCTGCACCATGTGCAGCCTGTCACTGGGCTGATGCGAGGTGCTCGTCAGCTCTTAGTGAAGACGTTATTCTAGTTGGACTCTATTTTTTGGCATTGGGTTTGCAGTGTTAGTGGGAATGGGATCAGAAATGCCTAGGAAGGGATAATACAATACATCCAAAAGTAATTTTTCAGTTTTTCACAATTTGACTAATGTTTCTAGAAAAAAAAAGCCAAAACAAACACCCCCACAAAAAAACCCCAACAAAAAAACCCAAACCCACAACAAAAAACCCCACCCCCCTCTGGATGATTATTTGTATCTAAGATCTTTACTAGGTTGGTGCATCCTGATGTGTCCTGCCCTGACCCTGCATTGTTTTCAGATGTTACTGACTGTCCCTTGCTCTTGCTTTGTGAATTACATAAAACAAGTGCAGTGCAGAAGTGTAAATAGCCTGTGCTGCAGACCTCCCTCGGGCTCTCTCTAAGAACAGAGGCTGGGAGTCTGTGGCTCCTGGAGATGTGCTCTGGGTGAGCTCCAGAGGAAGACAACCTGCTCCCGTACACCAGCAAACAGCCTCTTACCTGGGTGGCTGAGGGGCACCAAGCTCTTGGTGCTCACTAAAGCAGCCAGCATGGGGTTGGGGTACAGAAAGGATGAGTGTGAAGGTCCCTATGGGGTTTCCAAAAGGGTGGGCAAGCAGCCCCTTTGCTTCTTCTGCCCACTGAGCACCCTGCCTTCCTCTTCCTGGGACAGCACGTGGCTGGGGGAGCTCCTCCCTAACTTTCTTGCGTAATGCTGCACAAAGTCAGTTATTTCGACTCAGCGTGGACCACAGACGTCTGGGTCTGACTGCAAAAAGTGTCACCCAGCTGTGGTGGGTGACATTTGGCTTTGCTCCCCCCCCTTCTCCCCCCCTTCTTGCTGTATAGAGGGAGCATTTGAATTCCCAGGAAGTTAGTGCAAGAGAGATTTTCAGCAACACTGAAAATATCTGCTGCTTTCCTACAGTCAGGAGATGCCAGCAGAGGAACTGTGCTGGCCTGCAGTGACTTGGGGTGCCTTTATTGTCCACATACATCAAGGCTGGAGCCGGTGGCCTGTAGGCAGTGAGAGCAGCCAGCATCTCCTGCTCCTGCCTGTTGCAGCCAACTCACAAACCCAGTCTTTCTGCTCCCTCTGCCGCCTTCTCTGATAGACACCTGGCTTTCTGTCCTCCTGTATATATTTTTAATGTGTGACAGAAGCAACATTAGGTTTACCTTTGGTTAGTTATGGGTTTTTTTGGCACAGTGATCATTTGACCTCTCTACCTGCTCTGCAATGATGAGAAACTTCACTGAACATTTATAATGTTTTCTAGATTATATAGGCCCATCTACAGCATATGTTTATGATGAATTTATATACCCCTATAAAGGGGCTTACAGGCATTATATTTAATTAATGTGGCAGAAATTATATCATTGTAATAATTGCCTGGTCTTTAGACGTAAAACTTGGTGCCAAGGATTCCCAGATGAATCATCTCTGATAAGAACCAGAAATGACACAGGCCATATATTGTATGGTGAATTTGTTTGGATTGGTACCTTTAGGGTATTCAACCTTGCCAAGTCTCTGTGGTGCTGACACAGTTTATTACACATTTTCATTTATTAAGAGATTATTTGACTGCAGTTTGTTGTTTTATTATACAGCAGGTGATAATTTTACACTAAATTAACTGTAACATCTCTGTTAGGAACAGGCCAAAGAGGCTTCTTGCTATGATGTTAAATACTAAGTAATGGCTTTTATTCATCAAGGGAGTAATTTACTCTCATGTGCGGGGCTTGAATAAGACTCTCCACTAACCTGTTATTAGTCTGTGTGTGTGTCTCTGGTTCAGGTTAGGGTTAATGGGTCTTGTGCCAATGCAGTCTGCATCTTAAAAACAGAAGTGCCAGAATCACCCAGCTCGCTACTGTAAGGCTTGACACACACAAAAAAATTGGTTTGAAGGTACCAAATCTGCACATAGGCAGACAAATGGCCACCAAAGTCTGGAGGTGGGTGATGCTCATTCTGTCTCAACCCAGGAGCTCAGCTTTTAGCCTCAAAGAAGTTACAGCTGGTCAGGCAAAAGTCTGAAAGCTCCCATCACTGTTTGACTCTTCAGTAAAATAAAAATATGCTGTTTCCATTCCTGACTTAAACATGTATTATTTCAACCAAAGAAATACTTCAACCAGAAAATAATTTTCAAACCTTTTATAAAAACAAACAAAACACACAAAAAAGGAAAAAACCTTTTCCCACAGAAATTAATAACTTTTGAAGGAAAAATATTTAGTCAAAAACCTCTTTTTCCCATTTAAAATAGATTACAGATAAAAATAATTTGCCTACCCCTTAATGAAGTCCATTATACCAGACTAGTTTCATAGTCTGTCTCACACAGATACTGTCAAGTTAAGCTTTGTGCTGGGAGATGGGAATTCCACACGAAATTGAATTGGAGACTGAAGCAGGAACAATTATGGCTGCAAATTATTAAAGCTTTGCTATATTGGAATTTCACAGCATGCTTATATTGGTAACTTATTATTAAGAAGGACCATTCTACAAAGCTAAAAATAGAGGAAAAAATCAGAAATGTATTGCTTTGATCACAATTCCATGTTTAAAGAAAGTAATCATTGGCAAAATAATCCCCTTCGCAGCTGCGCCATGGATTAGCTTTGGTGAATGCTAACACTTCCTTTATATGGAGCACATCAAGGGAAAAATATCAGTTAAAATCTAGGGCTGAGTAGTTCATAGTAAATAATTTACTTGAAGGAACGCCCTGACACACAGACACTTCTTCTCACTTAAGACTTTTCTGCAAGCAAACTCTGACTTTCAGCACATGATAGTGGTGAGCAATAACTGAGTAGTTAGCTGTGAATTACACGCATTTGTGCTGGCTGGACAAGCAGATGAAGTGTTATATTTCTAGCTGTTGATGCGATGATCTGAGCTCCTAAATTAGGTGTCAAGTGGGGGTGGGTTTTTTTATGATTAGTTATTCTAAATTGTCTTCTAGGTAATATTTTCTAGGGCTGCTTTTAAAATTTGCTGCTCAAAGATCATTCTGCAGCAAGCTTGTTTGCTGGAGCACCCCTGGAAAGCTGCCACCAAAGCAATGTGCATCCACACACTGAGAATATGAAAAATTATTTCTAACTACTTTTTGTAGTATTCCCCAGATCTAAGGGTATTTAGTGGGGTTGTCTGTTTTATTGATTTGGGGGTGGTTTTTGTTTCTAGATGAGGGAATGTGAGACTATGTAAGTGGTCTGGTGTCAGTTGCCTTTCAGGAATGACATGTGATTTCCTCGCCCCTGTACAATGTTTTGTTATCTGTAAAGGGAACATACAGCCAATTTCCAGCTCTTCCTTAATGGGGGTTTGGATTTTTGCAAGGCTAATCCCAGGCTATGAAACAAAACTTTCCCAGGTCCCAGGCCTGGAAATTGTGAGTAGAAGGCTCTGCCTGTGTATTCCAGCTCAGGTGAAAACATTTGGGGAAAATACTTGCATACTTGAGAGCAGAGGAGATGAACGGCTCCCTACAGACACCAAAGGCACACCTTTGCAAAATGTACACTTGAGAATGAATCATTGGCTGTATTGCTTACAAAAGCTGCTGCTCCTAAAGCCACCAGCAAAAACAGATGAGCAAATATGGAATAAACAAATTCAAACAAATCTATTGTAGATATTCAACCTATCTTTTGTGTGTAGTTGAGAATTTAAATGCATTTGGTCCTTTGGAGGAAGTTTCAGTCAGTGCATTTTTAGAGGGATGTGGTGTTGTGACTGGATTGGAACCTGGACGTCCATTCTGTCCTTGCCTTTGTAACAGCCTAGTGATGTACATATCTGTGGTTTTTAGCTGGCACACAACAGCATAACACAAGCTCGTAAAGCCCCAAGAGATACCGAAGTGAGGTCTGTTCTACAAGGGCCCCCTGAGTTTACAAAGTCCTGTTGTGTCCAGACAGGACTGCAATGAGGTGAGCTGCCATTACTGACATGAAAATCAACTAGATCATGTCTGTTTTTAACATCCAGCAAAATTATTAGAATCACTACTGTTATCATCAGCAAGATAAATAAACAACCTGGAAAGGATAGGGCTACTATGGGACATCCCATATAAAATGATGCTTGGAGGTTGGATCACAGTACTACTATACTAACTGTGTTAACATATAACTATTGTGTCACATTTCTACCCACTGAGCATCCCTGTAGCCTGTTCAAAGAACTGTAAGTAAAAGCTGAGCTGCTGATAACCACTTTACAAATGAAAACCTTTATTTTATTTGAGGGTGTAAGACTCAAGAAGAAAATGGGGGGGAAAAACTCAGAGTAGAATAAATTTTATTAGTAGAGTAGATGTGGCAGAATAATTACAGTTTCTGGAAGATTGTTTGGAACAGCATAAGAAATCTGGAAAAGAAATAGCAGCTTAAATTTTGATTGTCTGTTTGGGGTGATAGTAAAGTTAAGAGTGCCATTTCCAGTCTAAAATCCTTATATCCAATATTAAAGAGCATTAGAGCCTAAATAAGGATTTGAATACAAATGTCTTCAACTCTGTCTCACCACAAAATTGAAGGATCTGTTCCAGGAAATAGAGTATCCGCATGAAGAGACCCCCCCCCCCCCCCCGTAGATCTATGCCTTTGAAGCTTAAGTTTTAATTTGGGATTAAAAAAAAAAAAAAGTCACCCAAGGCCCTCCAGAAGTCTGACACGGTGTCCTGGATGAGATCCTGTGCTGCTGCTGGCTCACGCAGACCTGGGTTGGAGGTTGCCTGACCTGCAGAGGGAATGCTACCTATGGTGATGCTGCTGAGGCGAGAGTGATTCCACTGTGAACATGAAGAGAAACACTGAATCTGGGAGAGAAGTGCTGAATCCAGGACAGGCAAGACAGCACATGAACTGGCTGAGCCCTGATGATGCTGGCTTTAAAGCCAAACACACATGGTTTGGGTTAAAGCTGGCCTCCCTCTGTCCAAATGGATTGCACATTATAGATGATGTGGGCTTTGCATGGGTAACTCTTTCATCTTGGTATAAGGCAGCCCAGGAGACACTGTCACGTATGACATGTATTTTTCTTGTGTTCTGTGCTTCTCTTAATCAAAAGAGCTTTCTTAGCAGCTCAGATATACTAGGTGACAACTACTATTATTCCCAGCATTGTGCAACGTTACTATTTTGCCTGTTCTCTTTTATGGGTGGGCTTGAGTGCACTTAGAAGCACGAGGCACAGCTCACTCATTTGGGACATGTGAACTGGGATAAAATAAGATAGTGGGTAGCTTTTACCATCATACCTTTACCTCACAGTGTAGACAGAGCTGGCAGTAGGGTCATCTTCAACAGATGCCTAGGGGTGACCCCTCAGTGCTGGTAGGACTGTGTCCCAGCAGCAGCAGGGTTCTGAGATGAAAGGGATGCTGTTAGCTGAGCTGCTTTGGATCTGGGGATGGCCCATGGCTCCATTGCTGGGCCAGCTGGCCCTAGGGCTTGTAGCCTCTGCGATGTTTTCCCTGGGTAGGTGTCACAGACGTAGCAGCACCAGGAGGATCTGCCTTTGAGGTGACAGCAGAGCCACTGACCTGCCTCACTGATGCTCCACCAGCTGCCCAGTGCTCTGTAAGCAGTTCTGAGGTTGGGTTTCATTTTTATTCCATTACATAAAATAGTCAAATTTGTAAAAAAAATGAAACAACACAATGAAAAACAACGGAAGATTTTTCCAACAAGCGATATTTTCTGTTTGTTCCTGCTGGGAAGGATCCCTGATGGCCCTTCAGCCTGTGGTGTAGCAGTTTCCATTTTAAACTCCCATGTTCTTGGGTCAGCGCTGGCTACAGGAGCCTGTCCAAAATAGGGGCCTCCTAAGCCTAGTTCATGGGCCACTTACAAACTCCACTCCATAGCGAGCACATTCAAATTCACTGGCCATATTCCTTGTCTTTCTGGAGCTTGCTGTGTTTGGTTTCTGAGTGATCCCCCTGTGCATCCTGAGTCCTGCAGGGAGACATGCCAGTATGAGACATACTAGTAAGAAGATGTAGTAAAAAGGCATACGACTTCACTTTGGCCAATGAAAGAATATGCTGAGAATATGCTCAGCTGTGGGCTCAGAGGCCAAGGAAACCTTTGGTGAAGGGCTGCTGCTTGCCATACAAGGGCTAATGATTTTTTCACCTGGAAGAGCAGCATCTTCCTGAAGATGGAAGAGCCTCCAAATCCCTCCTGTGAGCTCTGGAAAACATTTTGAAATTTTTCCCCTTCTTTGGATAAAGAACTTACTAAGTTTTCTGTTCCTCTGAGTCCCCCGTGCTTCCCATTCCCAGAGGCATAACATTGAGCCTAATCACCAGCTAGAACAACTGAGGCCTTTATTTTGGTGTAAAGCTGCATGAAAAAAAAAAAAAAGTCCCCTGGGTATACAGCTATAACACTTGAATGATTGTAAGAAAAATGGAGGAACCCACAACTGATTTCCAAACCCGTGTCTTCCTTTTTCTGTAATGAGTGTGGTGCATAATTTACATGGGCAAGCAAATGTATGAAGCTGATTATTTTTTTCTTTCTGTTTTCGTTCAGTTGCAGAAGGGCTGGCACTCTAGAAAGCTGAGATAAGAACCTTACCCTTTCCTTGGTCTGGCAAGCACAATATGAAGGATGCAGCAGAACTCAAGATACAACTATAAGGATTTAGTTGGGTCTTTCCAGCAGTTATCAAAAAAAACCCGTCTTGTCTCTTTCCTGTTTTGAAACGGAGGGGCGTGAGCCACGGTATGAAACGTTCAGTGATGTTGAGGGCAATTACAAACTTAGTCACTGAGATACCTGCCCACACCCAGGACTGTGGCAATAAACTGCTGACTACAACCAATATTATAAAAATTCCTGCCTGGATGCCGTAGATACAGTGATGGTTTTGCCTATGTCGAAGAATCACTGGGCGATGACATATTTCCTCTTTGGGTTGACTCATGAGCTGCTCCTCCTGGTTGCTATGAAAGTTGGAAGCATTTTAACACTGCCTGCTGCAAGTGTATTTCATGAAATGAGAGAAAAATCTCAATATTATTTCTGGATTCACTGATTTGACCCTTTCATTTTTGCAGTTGCTGAGCTTTGCCATTTTGACATTTGTTAAATAGCTTATTAGTGACAGAACAAAACAAAACCAAACAAACAAACAGAAAAAATCCACAGTAAAATGTTTGTGTATAATTTAAAGCAAACAATCTCAGCTCTTAATCCAGCCTTCAAGGCCTGAAATAAACAACTGCATTTCAAGAGAAAGCTACCAAGGAAATAAAAATCTGTCGGGTGCTACTCTTTTTTAAATTATGAGACAAAACATTTACTAATCTAAAAGCTCCAAGCCCTGAATTGTTATGGGGAAATAATATCTCCATTAATTAGATGATCAAATATTACTTTATTAGTAAATTCTTGCATTGGTCTGGCAGGGCTTGTGCTTGTTTATGAGACATGTGACTCTTCTTTTGTGCATTTGTAATATTCTAGTAGGTTATTTAATGTAATTGCTGTAATTCTCTAATCCATATATTTACATTAATGTTGTGTGTTGATTATGACCTGGTTTAGGGAATTTATCTGTGCTGATTTTCAGCAGCTCTCAGAAAAAAAAAAAAAAAAAAAAAAGAAAGGTCTTTTCATGATGTGCAAGTTTGCCACCGTTTCGGACCTTGTTTTCTCAGAAGGAGAGCTGAGGCTTGTAGATCTGTGTACTTGAATTCATCCGGAGGTAGCACTGCACCAGCTCATGGGCAGGGGGGAAAGCAAGAGGGAAAAGGCTGGCTAAAGCCATTAAGGCAGCTGGCAGGGAAACCAGGAGCCAGCCTGACTCCTGGGCAGGGGCACTACATGGTGATGGCCAACACCTCCTGCTGCATCTGCTTGCCCTGCCGCACGGACGGTTAAATCGCCTGCAAGCTGCTGATGGCCAGAGCGTACAGCCTGATGGTTTAAGGAAAACTAAAATCACTGCTGATCTGCCTTGAAACGTGGGCTGCAGGCAGAGCGCTCAGGGGTGTGGCGAAAGCCGGCTGAGGGAGCCGGAGGGGCAGCGGCAGAGCTGTGCCAGCAGAAGGCAGCCGGGGTTTGAGTCAGGGTCAGGGCACGTGGGCTGCCCAGATTGACATTGCTGGTGGCTTTAAATCAGACCTTGCATTTTGCAATGTAATCTCTCCATGTAGTTCCCTATGCAGGGCCTGTATACATTTGTATATAATACAGTTCCTTCAAAGCCTGGGGTACTTTTAACACGTAATTTACATGTTTATCTCAATGCAGGATAGACACCAATTAACACTGCTCATTATTGAGGACACAATCAGCTTGCATAACCTTGAACCACTGAGTGCACACGGTGATGTATGAATGAGAGGTTAACTGCAGATGACAGCTCATTTCTTTTTGTTCTCCTGCCCAGAACATCCTGCCAATACACATATTATAAATAACGTGTTCTTGTGATGGTAAGGGGGGCATTTCAGAAGTGAATGTTACTTCTTTGTTCAGGAATGATTGTGTGATATTCAGGGTTTTAGCCTTAACACCATCTATTGCCTTAGCTGCTGGGATCAGCCCTTTCTGCCCCAAGGATCCCCACTGCTGGTACCCCTGACTGCAGCCCGGTTCTGCTTTCTGAGTGAGAAAGTTGAATGTGAAACAGATTAACTTAAAAACCTACAGGAAAGGGCAAATGGCATTTTTAATGTGCCTGTGATGCCAGTGCCCATCTGACTCACAGTTCACGACTCATGGAGCGGTGTCATTTGTAATTCATGTAAACGTTCACTCACTCACCCACCCGCAGCCGTGTTATATGCAGCCTTTCCACGCCAGACGCTCAGCCCGATAAAGCCCCGTTAGCATCATGCTATCTCTGCTCTCACAGATTATGCCACATCAGTGTTCTTTCTGTGGGGAATATATTTACTTGCTGTAAGGAGCCATCTAGTGAGGATTTACTGCACATAAAATCAAAGTAACCATTTCTTTACTGTTTCCAGACAATACTGAAAGAAAAAGTGCTATTCCCCCCTCCTTTTTCTCCACTCCATGTTCTCCTGCTGCACTCAAGCTAGATCTAAAGCAAACAGCTTGAGTAGGTGAGGCTGTGCAGGACTGAATGCTTATTCCTCTGGCCATCCCTTTACAAAAGGCAGGGAGCACACGTGCTCACCCTTTGCTCAGCTCTACTCTCAAGGTACCCACACGGATTAAGGAGGAGTCCCAAAGGACCTGCCCTCTGCTCTGGCAAGAGTGAAAGCAAAGCGAGTGGGTGGAGAATACCGGGAAGGGCCATGCTAGGCAAAAGTGAAAGGCCTTAAAGCTGGTCCTGGTTTAGCTTGCAGGGGACAGGAGAACAGAGCCAGCTGGTGGAGTGCTCCTCAGCACGCAGGCAATGATGGCAGAGCTGGGAACTCAATTCAATTTACTGAAGGCTAAGCCAGAGCCTCAGTCATCTGACAGATAAAGAGAGCAGCGTTTGAATGGTTGGGAATTTCTGTGCTGGTTTGCCTTTTTTTCTTTTTTCTTTTTTTTTTTTTTTTTTCCCTTCCTTTAAAGAATAATGAACTTCAGCAGATGAAAATGTGAGTAGGGTTGAGAGTGTCTGTGCACTACAGAAATTTGAATCTGCTGCTCCTGGAGCATCAAAAGCATGTCTACATTGCAAATCTATATTGCTACGAATTTCATAGTCTGCAGAAGGTACTGAACACACCAAGTTAAATATTAAGCACTCAGGGAAATGACAGCAGCTTTTCTACAGGTTAGAAGTAACATTTTGTGTGGTGTGCTGAAACTATCCCCTGCAAGTGTGGCTGGGTGGAGGGAGGGGTGCAGGGGCAGCATTTTTTGTTTTGGTTATACTGAAGCAATCTCCAGATCAAATCCAAGCAGCCGCAGGCAGTGGGGTGTGTCTGGGATGCTCCACAGTGGGCCTCAGTCTCCATCATGACACTCACCACAGGGCACTCTTTGGCCCCTTCAAGCCTCTTGGGGTGGGAATTTGCAAGCAAGCAAGCAGCTGTGTGCCACTTTGAGCAGCCTTATGCTGAGCTGGCACTGGAGTAATCCTCCCCATCTCCTGCCTATGCATTTTCAGCGCTGGTTCTCAGTAGGCAGCTTTTCCATCCCTTGACAGCTCAGCTCTGTGCTCTCCTGCATTGTCCTCAGCTCAATCCCCCTAGGCACAACAGGCCAGCCCTCGATGGGAGAGCACCGAGCATCATCTCCTCTGTAGGGCTGAAAAAAATGGCTGGCACACTGGAGGAAAGAGACTCTGAGAGGTTTGACATTGTAATACACAATAAACAGGACAGTAATTTTTCATAGCTATAATGCATAGGATAGGGAAAGTAATCCAACTTTTATAAACAAGCCTTTATTCTACAAAACCCAGACACACTCTCATGCATGAGAAAATAGCCTGAATTATGAATGCCTGTCAGTTTACAATAACTATTCCTTGCTTTTTTTTTTTAATGCAAACAATGAAAAAAATATTCTTTTACAGTGAGAAAAACCCCTTTTTTTTTTGTCAGTGAAAAGTATTTGACTACATCAATGATTAATAGGTTTAATGTAATAGCTGCAACTGAAATTTAAAAAGCAAACAAGCCAAAGAGAGCTGAATGGACTTGTTACAAGGATTTCATCAGGGATTTTAAAAAGTTTGCTCTATACTTGCAGTTTGTTATCAGAAAGAACTGGCTGAATTCATTCAGAATGGTTTGTTCTTTGTCTGTCCGTGGTCACCATAGCTACCATTTCAATCTGTTAACATATGTGGTATTATTTTGTTCCTTTCTCTTAAACTCTGTTCACAGATGCTGTCAAGACTTTCCTTTGTACATATCTGATCGGTTTGTGCCAGGTTTGGCTCCATGCCTTTTCAGACGAGACTCTCTATGATGAGGACAAGGTGGTCAGGCACTTGGTGCAGGAATGGAAACAGAAGGAGAAGCTGGGGTGGAGACGTCTCCTGCTGCACTACAGCAAGAGATCTGTGCGAAATACCTCGGGAAGACATTGTCAGAGGCGCATCATTTTCTGGCGAGGCAGGTATTCCCTGGATGTGCCGTGGCAGACCCTCAGCTGCTGTAGAGCAGTACAAATGCATTTGTTTTAGTGGAGCTGTCGTGCTTGCCGATGGTCAGGTCCTGTGATGTCACTCATTACACAGGTTTTGGGTAAGGAGCCAAGAGATGAAGGGAGGCATGGCTACAATATTTAAAATAAATAATAAGAATGTATAACCTCTATTCTCTTGCTTTTTCTAGTCTTAGAAAAGGTTCAGGTTGCCACTGAGGATGAAGGTTTATCTACTCTGTACAATAGAGGTGATTGGAATATTTAGTGGAGATCAAATTATCCACATTCACATTTTAATTGGCATGGAGTGGGGAAGAAAGTCAGTTTTCTCTATTGCTGAATGTGAAGATGATTGAGATGGCTTCATTTTCTTTCCAGCTGTGAAGCAGGCAGGTAAATGTATTGATGTATGTGTGTAGTACAGTTTATAGTAGGGAAGCTGTAAGAGAAAACAGATAGTCTGGAAAATATACAATTTTCTTTCACAACAAAGTCTCACAGCAAAGAGTACAGTTAAGGGCAGTCTGTCTTTTACTCTCTCCTTTTTTTTTTTTCCTTTTTTTTTTTTTAAATAGTATAAAAGCCTTTGTTTAAGGCTCTGTGGGCCTGATTTTCAGATCTGCTGAGCACCCTGCTCTCTGATTTCTTTTAACTGAAGATGTAGGTGTTCAGCATTTCTGGCAGCCAGGGCCCCTCTACTAATGTCTGCAGAGAGTAGATGGAGAAAGTGAGAGAAACATTATTGTAATGAGGGGCTAATTCTGCTTCTCCTTCCTGCCTCTCAGTGCAGATGAAAGAGTGCCTGCGAGTCATGTTATGTGCATGGAGAAAGGGAATTCTGATTTACTGGCTCTGGCTCCCCAGGGGCAGGAATGCTCTCCTAGCACAACTCACAGTAAGTCGCATCTGCATTTCCAGTATAAGGCCCATTTTTAAGGACTCCTAGTTCAGCTATAAAAATTCACTTAGCATGCATGAATAGAAACCAAATTGACAAGATAGACCATAACTGCTCTGAAAGGGCCATTAGTTCCTGTCCTATGAAAAATCCACATTTCAAAAAAGCGAGTATTGTTCACATTTGCACAACAGGCTGTAACTATTCCTTCTAAGTCATTATAAACTGTACAGAAATAATAATTTTAAAAATCACTATTGATAATACAGGCACAGAAACAGCGGGAGGCAAATGACTGTGATTGATATTAATCCAGAACCTTCCAGTGCCTCTGAGCAGGTTTGGATCAGTGTAAACTCTAGATTTGCACCGACGTAACTGAGATGAGGAAGACCACTGTAAAAAGATTTTGTCTGATTAGTAAAGAGTTTGGTGCAAGGTTTCTGCTGTTATCAGATGAATCCTAGTGGTGCAGTGGCTGTGAGAGGGTACCTACCAACAAGCTGTCTGTTGAGAAACACCATCTATCCCCTGTGCTCAGCTGGTGGGGAGGGAAGAGGAAATGCATCTGTACTTGGTGGTTTTGGAAAAGCCCAGGGCAGGAAGGAATGTAGCTATTTTCTTGTGATTTTAAGAGATATT
The DNA here is from genome assembly GCA_024611175.1 of Megaceryle torquata. NCBI lineage: Eukaryota > Metazoa > Chordata > Aves > Coraciiformes > Cerylidae > Megaceryle > Megaceryle torquata. The sequence goes on along the minus strand of JANIJG010022008.1, from coordinate 8,954 downwards.
AGGTGATGGCATTTTCTAAAATTTTTTATTTTAGCTGATGCCAAATTTTACTTGATGCCAAATTGAGGTTTATGTTCATTTTCTTCTCTTCCAGGTTTTCATGTGTTACAGGTTTTCTTTAGACAAATAACAGTGAGGAACTAACTTTGATTTATATCTCCTCCCCCTGAGAACATTAGCATTTGAGATTTCCAACTTATATGTGGAATGAATGGAAGAGAGAGTGTAAAATAAAAGTTGGCACTAGAGTCCTGATGACTTGTGCTACGCCTTAGGGGTGTGTTCATAGAAACTCTGGGCCTGAGCTGCCTTCTACTGGTTTTACACTAAAAGGGAATTTCCAGGGATTTCAGCAGAGTGATCCCCACATTTGTCAGAATGATGTGAACAAGTCGATTTTCTCCACTCCCACATGTGTGTATGGACATACCAACCTACACATTTTTACTCTCTTACAAAAGTTTGCTTGAACATACAACTACGTGTTTTGAGGGCAATTTCAGATTAATTTCTAACAGTTTCCTTTCCTGCAGAATAACAGAGGTCAGGGGCCCTACAGGATACCCCTGGCTGAACTTCCCTAAGGTCATCCTATGTCATGGGAAGAGATTGGGCTGAATGGTGGAGTAAAGGGGGCTGTGTTGGCAGAAAGTCAAACGGGATTTTTTGGTAAGATTTCAGAAGCAAGCAGCTGCTTCTCAGCTGGACTTCTCTTCCCTGTTGCTGGGACTTCCACAATAGCAGCAAGGCAAGTGAAGGGGACCCCCAGGGAGGCAGGAGACCACCTGGCTGAGGGACTTTGATGCAGGGTTTCTGTTGGAGCCCTGGACACCAGTGCACCTCGGTGGGAGGGCACAGGCAGGGGGCTGCCTGCAAAGCTGGGACACCTTTCTCTGGGTTGCCTGTTCCGCTTCCACCAGTGGACCCCAGCAACATGGGCCACTGAAAAGCTGCTACCGTGGAGGGTCTCACATAGAGGAGTTGGATTAGGCTGATGTTTCTCATAGTGCATTAGCCTTGCTACTAGCAGCATCTTTCAAATATAATGCCACAGCACTGCATGAGTAGCTGCTCCTGGGGAAAGTATCTCCTCTCACTCACTAAAAAAAAAAAAAAAAAATTGACTTACATGCTGTTGTGAAAGTGAATGTATTTCTTGGAAAGCTCTTAAAATTAATATCTGCTGTTAAACCCCTGGATCTCTTAATGAACAGCATCCAATCTTTGTCCCACTAGCTCTTCTGATAAAGAGCTCCCTGAATGGATTGTGTGCATTTCACATTTGAAATCTCCTGTGAGAAAAATTAAGTTATTTGGCTCCTGGTCACCCTGAAAATGATGGCAGCAGTCTCCTGCAATTCCATCTCCCCTCACAGACTACAGCATTGCATGCTGGCTGCCCTGCTGCCAAGAGGGTGATGATGGGGAGAAGTGAAAAGAAAGAAGTTTATAGAAACGGAGAGGTATCTTCCCACGTAAGCACTGTGCTAGCTGCAATTGTGCCTATAATGAAGTAGCTCCCAAAAAAGGAAATGTTTATCCTCTCTTTTTTTTTTTTTTTTTAAAGGAATGATGAATCTCTTCACACCTTGTGTTTCTCTTCTGATATGGAGATTTTCTACTTAAACACAGAACTGAGTGGAGCAAATCCATCAGCTACCTGAGGCCTTCTACTCTGTTATGGGCCTCATTCTCAGGAAGGGAAAGGTGCCTGTCCCACCTCACATGAGGCTCATTTGCTTTAAGAAGGCACCAGCTTTGGAGTAATTAATAACACCAGAGCCTAGCTCCTGTCTCACCCCCTCTCACTGCTGTCCCTTCCCACTTTCTCCTCCTGAGCTCTTCTTCAGGGGGGGGGGGGGGGCTGGTGGGGCCGCTCTGCAAGATGGTGGCCCTGCTTTTAAACCATGTTGGTAGGGGGTGTGGGGGAGATTAGGTGGTAACAG
>JANIJG010022007.1:0-18616 GCA_024611175.1 Megaceryle torquata | reverse complement strand
ATGAGGGTGGTAGAACACTGGAACAAGTTGCCCAGGGAGGTGGTTGAGGCCCCATCCCTGGAGACATTCAAGGTGAGTCTTGATGAGGCTCTGAGCAACCTGCTCTAGTTAAGGATGTCCCTGCTCTCAGTAGGGGGGGGTGGACTAGATGACCCCTAGAGGTCCCTTCCAACCCAAACATTTCTATTACTCTATGATATGCTCAAGGAACCTTCTAGCCTATCTCCTCTCTGCTATATTTCCATCAGACATATGGAAGGTTGAAGTCCCCCACCAGGATAAGGGCTAGCAATCGTGAGACCTCTGCCAGCTACTTGTAGAATGCTTTGTTTGCCTCATCTTGGTTGGGTGGTCTATAACAGACACCCAACAGTATATCCACGTTATTCACACTACTGTTCACTCTGGTTTGTCTATAATCAGTGCTATATACCTGCTTATACCCTATTGGCTGAGCTGATGCAACAGTCTAAGGAATACTTCAATGTTTTCCCTTTCTTGATACTAACATCTCACTTGTTAACTGAAAACTGGTATTTTGGTACAATCAGAAGTTTGGTACCCTCTGAAGAGGTGCTATGATTCCCTTACTCCTAACAGAAACAAAGCTGACCACCCAGATCTCATATACAAAGTCAATAACCAGTAAATATTTTCTGATTTAGGAAAAGAGAAGTAATCTTGTTTCTGATAACCCACAAGCAGAAGGATCTTCTCTGCTGCTCACCTGGGTAATTTTTGGTGCAGCTAGACCCTGTCTCCACTGTATTACCAAAGAGCAGGTCCTATAAAGAGTGGTTTTTACTATCTGCATAGCATACACAAAGCTAAACAAAGCGATTAATCTCAACGAAACTCAAACTGAGCAAATCTTCCCTCACTTTGAGAAGCCCCAGTCAGTAACTAAATACATAAACACACGTCCAGTAATGGCAGGGATGGCTCTCTGCTCAAATAACACCTTGCTGTTAGACCTTCTTATGGGATAGCCCACACATGCTAATGCTCAGCTAAACAGAAATGTTTCATCTTCAAGTTTCAGTCATCAAAATACAAAAGCCAGTTTTCTGCACTTAGATAGCTTTCATCAAGAAGTAGTTAAAAAGTGATTAGCTACCTCAGCAAGAAGGTCAGCTTTAAAAATATTACCGTTGCCAGAAAACAAACAAGCAAAATGAAAACAATAGGGAAAAAAAAAAAAAGAAAAAACCCCAAAAATGCTAACCACAACACAAAACCAAAAACCCACAAAACCCACAACACACAAAAAACAACCAAACAAAAAACCCCCAACAAAACAAAAAAAAGACAACCACACAGAAAATCCCTCATTGTACACCAAGTAAATAGAAAAAAGTACATTACTGTATCTTTGATGTATGGCAAATATTAATGGAAAAGGACTAAAAATTATATTTCTATTATCAAAACATGATTTGAAAAATCCAAATTGTCATGTAAACGTAAGATGACTGAAATGAAGTTTTGTATCATTCCTTGAAAAGCCTTCTCTGAAGCTGAGAAGAGCCTGAAAAACACCTCACCAGGTATCACTTAATACATCTTCTAAAGTGTTTCTCTTTCTAAATAAACTTTACCTAAATTTAAGAAGGGAGCATGTTTTTCCTTGTGTTCTCCTCACAGCCTGTTTCCTTTTTCATGAAGATCTCAGTGTTAAATGTGAAACCCTGAGAAATCAATGTACTTTCTGGTGTAGTTTTTGTGCTATAGTCCTAATTAGGAACTTCCCAGAACATTGGACCCAAGTTATGCAGTGCTTTGCTGTGTTCACAGAGTCAAACATAGGATTCAAAACTAATTGTAGACATTTAGTTTTCATGAACAGTTGACATTTTATACCTCAGCCATTATCTGCCTCAGGGAATGATACATATGACTTGTATCCCATTCCTTGTTCTGGAATTTGGCTTGGTCTTATTGGGCATTTTGGGCTGGGGTTTTTTTTGTTTGTTTGTTTCTTTTTTTTTTTTTTTTTTCCTCCTTCTTCCACTGTGTTTCAGATTTTTTTGCTTGTTTAGGGGGTTTTTTTAGGTGGTTTGTTTGTGGGTTTTTTTGTTTGGTTTTCCCCTGTTTGTTTTTAAGGGAGGAGAGAGGGAAAAACCTAGTAAAGATAAGTCTTTTTGAAAACAAATGCTACAGAAATTTCAGTTAATATCCTAGTTTACTGGAGATGTTCCAAGTTCTTAGAGGACTAGGTGTGAATGACACCATTTATAATTCAAAGATAAGGAGGCTCAATTTTTTTACTATTATTTTTCTACAAATGGGTTGAGTAAATGAAAAGCCATCTCCATTAAACCTCTTCTGTTTGCTGAATGTGTCATGTCATGACTATATTTTTTAGAACATAAGAGAATTTTTTTTTATTAAAAGAAAATATTATTATTTGTATTTCTCTACTGTACAAGTTACAAAATACACGCTTTCATTTGGAATCCTTATCCTGGCCATACACACTACAGATTTTCCTTACCTGTACAAATTCTTGATGAAGAGAACCTCGCTCACTGCAGACTGTTCAGGAACACACTCAAGTGATCTAAAAGAAAATGCACTTTTAATCAGTCTGGGTCTTACTGAGGAGTGTAAATTTGAAGCTGACATATAAAGCTTCCATATGTTACTTAGTATAACACCTTGTAACTGATTTCAGGTCTCAGCTCATAATAGTGTTAAAGAAAGTGTAATTAAATTTATCTCAGAAAGCACGTGCACATCTAGAACATAATTGGCAGACAGTGTCTTCACCACTGGCTTCTCATAAGCCACAGAGGGCAGAAGATAGAAAAAAGCTGAGATGCTGCCATGGTTTAGCCTCACAGCAATTAAGCACTATGCATCTGCTTTCTATCTCCCCCCAAACCCTGGTGGGATGGGGAGGAGAATCAGGAAAAAAGGAAGAATAAAATTCCTGTGTTAAGAACAGTTTAATAAGTGAAATCAAATAATAACATTATAATTGTAACAAGAAGGAAGCTAAGACAAAGAGAGTGAAATAAAACCCAAGAAAGACAAGTGGTGCACAGTGCAACTGCTCACTACCAGCTGATCCATGCCCAGCCAGTCCCTGAGCAGTGATCAGCTTCTCACAGACAACTCTCCCCTGTTTATATACTGGGCATGATGTTATATGGTATGGAATATTCCTTTGGCTGTCCTGTCTGTGTCCTCTCTCACCTTCTAGTACCCCTACAGCCTTTTCACCAGCAGAGCATGAGAAACTGAAAAGTCTTAATATAAATGCTGCTTAGCAACAACTAAAACATCAGTGTATTATCAACATTATTTTTGTACTAAATCCAAAGCCTAGCACTGTACCAGCTACTAAGAAGAAAATTAACTCTATTCCAGCCAAAACCAGAAGAGATACACTGTCATGGGAAAAGTACACCAAGCCATGTTTGTGCTTATTCATTAATTGAAGTTTATTTTGTGTTGAAATTAATTTCTAATGACAACCAATAAACAGAAAAGGACCTCTCATTGCTAGGTATGTTGATTTCCCCACCCACCCACCAAAAAGAAAACAAACCACACAACAACAACACCTCCTAACAAAAAAATAACAACAACAAAAAACCTACAAACCAACCAATTGAAACAACAACAAAACAACAACAAAAAACCAGACATCCCTCATTCTCTAGAATATTATTTTTTATATTGTTATATAATCCCAAATCTTTGCTGATACCTGCTCCTGAAAAATGACCTTAACAGGAAATCCTTGAAAAATATTTTTTAAGTTTTCCTTAAATATTTTATTCTACATATAAAAAAAAATCTTTTTATTTTTAAAGGGATTTTCTCCATTGCTTTTTATCCACTTGAAGTGTCTTGCCAGGTAGAGTGTGATCTGGGAGAGAGGAAAGATTAATTAGATATTTCAGGACATGTTCATTATTAAACACCACACTTAATTGCTAGAGGAAAAAAAGGCTGGATTATAGGAAATGGCTTTCTGTAGCCCAGATTTTTAGTCATCGAAGTTCAAAAAAAAAAAAAAAAATTCAAACTAATAATTTCCCAAAGCCTGAGAAAAGTCTTTAACTCTTACTCACTCATGTTTGCTGATGATATTGTTCTTCTAGAAGGACTCCAAAATGATGACTAATAACATTTATCAAGGGCGAAAACCTAAAGCCCAAGTCATTCATCCATCAGTCATTAACAAGTCACAGAAACATACAAAAGCCAAGCACTGAAAGGCAAGCAGTTGCTTGTATAGGTCCTGTTTAGGAAGTTCAAAAGGTTGTTATATTTCACTGAACAAAACAAAACAAAAAAATTCTAAATCACTGAATAAAAATAACAGTGTTTACCTAGCACTCAGAGACTTCTTCCAAGGGAACTATAAATTGTAACTAAAAAAAGTGAAATCAATTACAGTAAGCTAAATTTCTTCTACCAAGTCTATAGCTACACTGGAAGAAAGAAGGGATAAAAAACCCCAAGAGGCACTGTAAACTAGAGGAAGTGGAAAATCAAGAGAAACCTAGTCCCCTCAACCCTCCCTTTAAGGGAAAAGAGGAAGAGGGCTTGTACACTCAGGTTAATTGACAGCAGGCTGCAAAATACTTTCACCTGCATCAGCAACCAGAAATAAAGGTGAAATGCTAACGGGGGGGGGGGGGGTTGGTGTCATGCAAGCTTCTATCTGAAAAAACCTCTGAGGGTCAGTGGGACAGGAGGGTTCTACTGCTTTGAAATCATGGGCAGGCAGTGACACTACTGGGCTGGGTGCTAGCTTCAGAACAAGTTTTTCCACTTGCTGTACAAGTGCAGTTCCCAAAGCTCAGTGGCATTTTCCATAGGTAGTCTTTTTGAAGAAAGCAAGGGTATCGGAGTCAGGCCCACCCTATGGCAAGGAATTTTACTCTGGAAACATAATTTAACCACATCTGAATATATTTTAATTATATCAGTAAGTGAATGATTGTCACCAGAAGACAAAGGAGCAAAACTCTGGAATGTGTTGGCATAGGCACTTGAGAAAAAAGGAGAAACACTATTCAAGCTCACCTGATGGAGAGACATACTAGCATATTTTATTTGAACTCTTTTAAAAATATACTCTACTTTTTGATTTGAGCTTTTAGTTTCCATTTTCAGATTATTGATAACTATGAGCTGCTACTGTGGTACAACCAAAGTAGATATGACCTATTTGCCTGAAACCAAATCATGCTTTCTTTTAATCAAAGATGGAAATATAAATGATCCTGCTCCATAACTAAAATATGTCTTTAAGAATTATCTTGTTCATGGGAGCAGAAAACAGACCAGATGAATAGGCAGGCCATGCTGATCTCACACTTAAATGCTAACTTGTGAATATTGCCAGGTTCTACATGTTAGAGTTGTTGCTATTGCAATATATTTGCTATGTCATACACATTGCAATAAATAAAGTAACAAAAGTAATTAAAAAATTCACACTAAGTATCATATGATATATGTTATATTAAGTATATTAAATATATTGCTATTGCGTCCAGATGGGTAGTCCCTGGGAAACTATCTCTTCCTGTACACCACATATTTATTTATAGTTGGGAGTTCTACTGAGGCAATGCTATGGCAGAAAGCAAATCATGAGCATATCTTGTTTATCAGTGGAGACCCTATAAGAAATGCCATACTGCCTAAGACAAGTGCTCCGTCTCTAGCAGAAGCAAGAATAAAAACTGTTCAGGGACAACACTTGAGCATGGCCACTTTCTGTGGCCCATTCCCCTCATGTCCCCCAGGCACTAGAACAGTTGGTTTTGGGATATCACAATGTACACCTTTCCCAAATCCTTCCAGTATCAATTTATGGACTTGATGTCCATGGGCTTGTCTACCTAACTATGTACACTGACAGGTTTGAAGGTAAATTCAGCTATATTATCCTCATAGATGTCAGTGTTGGCTAGTCCTCAGAGCTGCCAGTGATGCAAACTCTACTATCTTCTAGAGAAAACATTTCCAGTATTGCCATTTTCACAGTTAGGAAGTTTTTCAAACTATGTAATCAACCAGCCTTACTTCACTTTTAGCCCTTTTTTTTTTCTCCCCATATCTAAAAGAAACATGAAGAAAGAGATTATTTATTTTTTCCTCTCTGTCTTTACATGATTTTATTATTCCCTTTTCTCTCATTGCTTTTCTTAAGTAAAACAACTCCAAGTATTTCTAGCTTTCTTTTATAGCCTTCTTATCATGTTCATGGTATTTGCTGTTTTCTTTCCAACTTGGTGAGACTCCAAGCATCGCCCCCCTTCTTTCTCGAAGAGTAATGCAAAAGATTGGACAAGGCCTAGGTACACTTACCAGTCTTTAGCAGAACAAAGGTTATTGCATCTCCTGTGTATATCTTCTTGAACTGTGCCTGTCGTTTTACAAATAATTTCTCTGATTTATCTGATAAATCTAATTTACTGCTAGTGATCTATTGATAACTTTCTCTCTCCACTAACTAGTCAACTAATATTTTCTTAGTTTTACGATCAATATACTTACACTTGATATGTTTTCCTAAGTGTATCTCTTTCTCTGCCATGACTTTTCCAATGTTGCTCAGTTCTTTTATGACCCTCCTTAATAACCTGACTTTCTTTATGCTTTTGGTGGCTTACTTCTTGTCTCAGTGAAAAGCTTGCTTGTGATTTAGCCAAGATAGTCTCCTACTGCACTTCTGTAGTGTGGATGCTTGGTGATTGTAGTCTTATAATTTATTGGATGGAATACCAGCTCTGCTTATGTCCATTTCCTTTGTATTAATTATTTTATGGTTGGAAATTTTTCTTGTTTTGCAATTAATCAAGTTATAAATAAATAATAATTTTAGCCATTCAAATGCAGTCAAGTTCTATCCAGTTACATTTTATATTTCCAGTTTTCCCTCTAAATTATATAAAAAAAAATTAGAGCATTAATCTTTCCTCCTGCTTTACATAAACTCTTACACCACTGCCATGTCCTAAATCAAGAATGGAACTTCAGAGTCCCCCATATCTTAATTGGAGTGATCTCTCATTTGCCTTTTTAAGATGTTTGTTCATAGGAAGGCTTTAGGATTTTCCGTGCCTTTTTCTCTCCGCCCTGTTCACTGAGAACACAGAGAAAACCAGCCACAAGTACACTAGGAATTTTTCTGCTCCTATTCAGAGGAGCTCTGTGGAACACAGAAACTCATTCTATAAATATATCATTCTGTGTTTGTTAGCTTTTATCAGTATAGCTACTCCAAAATCCATTTTGGAAAAAGATTTTTATTCTTTGAGGTCCACTCAACAAGGCGAGGACTCTTATAGTAATTAATACTCCCTCCATAAGCAGAAAGGCATTTTCTCAATGTTGATTTATTGAAACACTTATTTTTTACTTTTTTTTTTTTTTTTTTTTTCCCCAGCAAAGCAAAAGAGAACTCCATTAACCCAACGGAGACAAGAGATACCAGTATTAATTTTTCCCATAGTCAAAACCTGACCACATCCTGCATAACCACATACTGAGAACAAATCATTTTGTGGTACAAAATGTGGCATAGGATCAGAGACAGGTTTAGTGACCCTCTTGGTTCCTGGACAGCATGGCTTGCCTGGTATATCACCATGGTGAGTCAAGGGAAGGAACTAAGGGTCTTAGTCACAAAGGTACCCTAGGCATCTAAATTCCTGTTAAAAGAAATTAATTTGTAAGTACCGTTCCACTAAGAGTTTAGACACCTAAAACACCTTGTTGATCTGGTTATGACTGTCTGTGTAAGATAAAAAGATGACACACAGAGCAAGGAAAATTATTGAAAAGAAAGACTTTCATATGTGGCTAGCATGCAATCACACTGATCTTGCAGTCAGTTCTAGAGAAATTAGATGGGAAGAAGGGCAGAAAGCAGAAGATGTAACTGGAGCTGACAAATATCAGTCACAGGGGTAGTGTTGGCAGAGACACCAATCAAATGGCAGAGCTCCCAGAGGCCAAGCTGGAGGAAAGAAAATTAAAAGCAGTGTATTCTAAGTGGCTAGGAAAAATGGATATTGAAGAGGATATAAAGAGAGATGAATTTATAGAGGAATCTGGAGAAGAAGAAAGTTTAATTTAGAAAATAATAAGACAAAGAGGATAAGAAGCAAGAGATCAGGAAATGGGATAATAGGTGCAATGAGAAAAAGGTAGTCTGGGATTTGGAGGTGAAAATAAGAAAGTTTTCATGAACTGAGAAGGGAAAGCCTTGAGTAACATAGAAGAGCTCTCACAAAATGATAAATCAGTTTTGCCTCAAGTTTGCATCTTTCAAGAAAAGACATGAGAATTTGGGAATGCAAATGGACAAAGGCAAGAGACAGAAGAATGATTTCCATCTGTTTTTCAAAGACCAGTATAAATCCAGTGCCTAAGTAAATCCAACTCACCTGTGTTCAAAAGCAGATTTAAGGGAATAGAGCAACTTGAACAAAATCTTACATGCCTCTTATTTAGTAGGAGCACAGGCAACAACCAGATATCACAGACCTATATTCTGTTCTCTTTTCTGCATGTCTGAAGTCCAGCAGTTGCTCCATTCTATGCTGCTGGGACAACTCAAGCTTTAGAAGAAAGCTCTTCCTTCACTTTACTATTTTTCCATGCCTAGCTCACTGCAGGCCTTTCACAGTAACACAATGTATGACAATGCCATCCCACCCTGCAACACTCAGAGCACAGCACCCAATGCACCTCACAGTGATCCTGTTACTCCTTCCATTGCAGTTTTACTTGAAAGCCCAGATGTCCGCACATATGCTGCACTAAATCATCCTGCTTCTGCAGAAAGATGCCATAGAACTATCTGTAGATAATGAAATTACAGAATATGCCTCCATTAATGTAAATAAATAAATGTGGCAAAGACTTCTCCAGACAACCATTTTACATGCAATTCCAGTTCTAATTTGCCCGCAGGATGTTGTTCCTTCCTCTTTTGGGAAAAATTCCCTTTTGTTAAGAAGAATCAATGGATGCTCCCCTGTAATTCCAGACTTCCAAACACAGCCCTAGTCAATGGGTGGATATTTTCACTGTGTGTTTGTGTTTTAATGGGGGTATAAAACCATGCAGTTAACTTTCTTATTTTTCCTTTCTTCAGGATTCTGCTCATAGTCTGACTTTGATGTGGTTACAGTTTGAATACAAAGGGGAGAAGGGAAAGGTTCTCCTGAACAGAAACATATAAAATGAATCCATGAAGAAGGTTAATACTGAGTCAGGTTAATTTCTCCCAAGTAAATGCTAAGAATGTTTGTGGGAGAATTTTTTTCTGAGCTTCTAAGAACATCCTTCCAAGGATTCAGTTTTTCATTCTACTTTACTCTTATCTCCTTGCAAAGTTCTTAGAGTACCATGAATGTCTAAAGCTATTATTGATCAGTGATCAGAATCAAGTGAATACTTTTGTGTGTGTGTTCTTTTTTTTTGTGAAAGACAGGGAAGGAGGTGAGGGAGTTTTTTCCTCTTACAAAGAATTCTCACTAATAAGGTGTGAGAAAATGTTGAAATACAGAACACTTAATTTTTTCTTTCATGGAATGATTGGTTAACTAAGTTATTGTATATTGCTTTTGTCCATGATGAATCAATGGAAATAACAAATTATCAGCAGTGCCTGACCCTAGTCAAAATACAAATTAAAAAAATTGTTCAGAAATAACTGTATAACTGTGTCATGCTAAGTTATCCTCCCAACATTGGCACAAAATAAAAAAAAAAAGTGATTATTCTTCATTGTCAAGTCTGTGGGAAAGAAGATAAAAAGGAGGTAAAGACCAAGGTGCCACTAAGTTTGAAAAAAACCACTCATGATCTTCTTCTGCACCACTTATTCAGCTCTAGCTTGGATTTGCTATTGCAAAATAATACTCTTAAAAATTGCTCATAGTAATATTTGCACCAGAGGTTTACAGCAGCAAGCAGAGTCTTTACCTTGCTTAAAAATTTACACCACAGTTGAAAAGGAAGGATGTACTAGGCCTCAGGTTGCACATAATATACCAGATGATTTGCACTCAAGTTAGTGGAAGAAAGTAAGACTCTTCTATCTTCATATTTCATCTTGGTATCATTCCAGCCAACACAAAAGTTGTTAAGCAGAACACATTCACCCTGCTGTTTGCCTACACTAGATTATTTCTTATGCTTATAGTATATTCGTGTTCCACCTCCCTTCACCTTTGAACTCAGTCACAGTATCTGTGTGAATAGAATTCTGCAGTAATTGTTTCTGCACTAAGTTTCTGGACAAAGTTGTTAGTTCAGGCCATTAGATATATTGATATTTTGTTGGGTGGTTGATTTTTATTTTTTTCAAATAAAAAATATCAATCTAGTTAATAACTGATAATCCTCATTAAAAAAAAAAAAAAAAGTAATAGAAAACTGTCTTCTAGAAAAATTCAGTTCATTGGTTTTGTTTTAGTGGGACAATCCTTGTATGGCTAAAGACTAATTATTTTAGGTAAAGGACAAGGAATCTTGGAGCAAGTTAGGTATGAATAGGCCTGAAATAGACCTTTGATTGTATTTATTGCTCAGCTGATAAAGGTACAATTATTTTCATACATGACAAGTAGCTTTCAGAATAAGAAAAAAAAAATGTTTCTCTGAAAGATATTCTACCTCAGTGGTCTTAAACAGGAACACAAAGACAGCCATTCAATGGAGAGCCTAAATGGATTAAAACAAAATCAGAAGAAGAATCTTAATTACTCTCTAAGACCTGGATACAGGCCTTGCAGGCAGAAAGGAAAGAGTAAAAAGATCATCCTTCCAAAGAACAAGTAGATGTGAAACAATATGGTTCTCCAAGATGCTTTGCAACAGTCTGCCTATACTGTAGTACATATAGGGAAGAGTCCAAAGACCCTCAGGAAGGTGAGGAGGGGTGTTGGGGACAGGCAGGTTACCTGTTTCAGTTTCTAATCACCTCTGTGGTGCATTCATGTGAGCACATGAAGCTTTCCCTCAGTCACCCCAGATAGCTGCAAGCACCAGCTGGTCCATTCAGAACAGCCCCAGAATGATGACTGGCAACCAGGACCTAGAACGAGACTGAACACACATGGAAGAACTATTGCACTATCAAGAGATGCAGAGGCTAGTTGAATCTTAATGGGGTTTGTTTCACTCATATGGCATGGCTGAACCTTGGCTTAATAAAGTCCCTAGAGAGCCAAGGTTAATTTAGAAGATGAGATTTTTGTAGATAAACAGGAAGCATTTCACCACCTTACCATCAAACATGCTAGTGTAGAAAAGTGAAGCACAGGATCCTGCAGTAGGTTCATTTTTGTCAGGCAAATTGAAAGACTGTGCCTTTTGAAAAAAAGGGAAACAAAAGGTGTTGACTGAAACCATCTGCCTCTTAAGGCTCAAATTAAGGTGTAGATCATAGAACACAGGTATTCAGATAAAGTATAGTATTGCTCAGTTTTCACAGCCTTTTGAAAGTAAGTTATTTGGTTATTTCCACCATCCACTGGCTGTAAAACTGGCCAGTGAATGGAAGGACTATACTAAAGTGCTGCACATTCATCTAGATCATCTATCTAGTGCACCTCTCAATAACATAATGTCACATTTGAGACATCACACCCAAAGATGGTTGTGTTAAGGCTCGGTAGATAGCCTCCAGTTTTCACAAAGTAGCATCCTACTGGAAGGGTGGGACACCAGTGGGAACAGAGCAGTCTCATGATTCACCCTGTGCACTCAGCACATGACTGAAAGGAGCCATTACTGGCTTTAACCATGCAGTGAAACCACACAATAATAACTGTGCACTGAAGGAAATAAATGGGCTTGGGACCCATTCTGTGGGAGATGCATAGTACCAGTTTGTGCAGCCTCCCTAAGGCATGGTCTGAGGGCCTCCAATTTATATTACATAATTTTCTATTTCCTGTCTTTTTTTTTTTTTTTTTTTTTTTTGCTATTTTTGCACCAAATATGCTGTGCACAGGTATAGTCACACAGGAAGCCCAAAGAACAGAAACAAAGCTCTACAGTTCTCAGTAATACCCACAAACCTACATGGAGGGAAAATAGTGAACACTGTGGAGCTGAAGGGCTAATGTCAGCAAAGAGCATTATTGCTCTTCATTGCTACCTCTTCTTGAAAGGGAGGGACATTTAACTGATTAGTCCCTCCCAAGAAACCCACAGAGCACACAAACCTCTTACAAGATTAGATGGGATGAGTATGCTTTCAGACAGTAAAACTCATCAGCCATCCTACTTTCACTTTATTCAGTTATCCTCCCTCCCACCCTCACAAATTTTGCTACCTTATAAAGACATAAAAAAATTAGAACAGCATGAGGTTTATTCGTTTGCCAACTCTTGAGCCCCAAATGTCTGTCAGACAGTGGATTGCTTCTGGCAAACCACAAACTTTTTCATATTGCTGGATGAAGCTAAAGCTTGCTGAGCCTTGCTTCACCTACCTATTTTGTATTACTTTCCCCCATATCCTCACAATAGCTTGGACTCGTACTCCATTTCACACAAGTAATCTTACCATGCCCTTTACATTCCTAACATCCACAATTACTTATCTAGGCTGAACTCATATTTCAAACTCCTATTTCCCTTTCTGCCTTCTCATACTTACATACACACCTCCAGGGAGCCATGGATGGAACAATACTGTCATAGTTATTGCAATAAAACTAAAGAAACAGGAGATAATCAGTATTGGAAACACTGTTAAGAGGCTGAGCTTCTAACTGTTATGAATCTTGGCCTATGAGACAGAGGAGTTCATGTTATAATGAAGTTGTATAATTAATTATGCATTTTGTATAATTGGTTTTAGTCAGAAGACATGCTTGATCAGCTGAAGTTTGGAGTAAAGAATATGCTTGTCATGACACGTAACCAGACTTAACTGAGAACATGGAACTGAACATTGTGCATGATTGAAGAGTAAAACTTTGCTGACTTTAAGCTAGCGATATGGCAGCTGAGTTTTCATCCAAGTGGCATTGATTCTAAGGTAAACCAACTCAAATTCTCTTTTCAGATGAGATTTTCTAGATGAGTTAGTGCATATACATTACTTTCTAGTTAGCACATGCCTACACATGGCATTACCAAGGCTCCGCTCCACAGCAGTGCTGTAGCGTTTGCTGCAGCTCAGCCACCTTTGCTGCTGAGACACAAACTTGTCAACTGGCAGTGAATCACACACACAGTTTTCACACTGCAGCTTCAGAAAGAGGGAAGACACTCAGAGGCAGGCATATTTGACAAGCATCCTACTGGTGTAGGAAAAGGAACTTTATGATACTGTGGTTAGAAACCAACAGTAACTAACAGACAACCTCTCCAGTTCATCCCATGTGCATTCCCATGCACAGGAAGACGTGTGCACTGGGACTCAATATTTCCTAAAATCAAGATGCCTTGGCAAATAAGGATCTCTTAAACTTAGCAGTATCTATGCCATAACTCTGTCTTTTCACATGAAATTGTGGCTAGTAGTATTTTCTGTGGATTACTTGCCCCTCAGTTGGGGTGGTATCTAGAAGGCACACCTACTGCGTATGCACCATTTCTGCATGTAGCCAGATGCACTGACACTTAGACTCTAGTCTCTAGAATGTCTCTAGACTGCAACATGGACCTGAGACCATGTCTCTTCAGGTCTCATCCCTGTTCACTTTGTGGTCACAAAGAGATAGCTTTTCACCTAACACAAAGGGATTCAGCATCATAATCTACAGAGCTACTTCAGCTCACACCAGCTGTTTTGTAGGTGCTTAGGTTTTACAAACAACAGTTCTTCAAACAGAGCTCAAGGTAATCTGTAAAGTTACTATTCACAGGTTTCTGGCTGCAGTCGGAGTCTACATTTATTTTCTCTTGTGTAACCTATTCTAAAACAATGCCTGCCTCAGGAAAAGAGATTGGATTGTTGACTTCTAGCGTGCACTAAGAAACTTGATTACTTTCTAGCACTTCTGGATTATAGGAAGGATGGTGAAGCAGGGGTAGCTTCTGCTAAATTTCTTTCTTCCTTTTTGAAGTTGTTAATACCCAGATGTTTACTACCGAACCTTTACATCAGAGATTTAATGTCATTTTGTTACATTTTCACAAATTCTGCAGAGGCCCAGAACCTTTGTGAAACACCATCTCAATTTAATTTAATAAATAAATAAATAAATAAATAAGATAATTACATAATTTGCAGTTCCTTTGTCCATGCCTTGGTTATTGACAGATGTGATTTTCCGGAAGAAATGTCAGCTTCAGTAGAACCTCCATTTTCTCAAAAAAAGTAATCTTTAAAAGGTTAACTACAGTAGCAACCTCTGTCATAGTAGGAAAGCAAGACACAAAAACTCACCTTACATAATTTACGATTACAGTACCTGCTCCTCACTTAGGGATCTCACAGATGCATACAATTGTCAACTACCTCACTCAGAGGCTGAAAACCCCTGTGAGCTATCACCTTCCTCTTCTCTGAAGTCTGGGAACAGACTTTACTAAAGCAGAAGTTTCGCATTATAAAGTAAGTGACGGAAGTAATAATTGTGCTTTGGTTTTGGACACCAACTCGTCAAGATGAAACAAAGGTTGAGCAGAAACGTCTTTCAATAACCATGCAAGGTTCTCATCTTCCAGTGGGGTTTCTTTTCTTTCTCGAAGGGGCTTCAGAGCTCTAAGCCTACAGATTTAAATGAAAGACAAACCAGAGACAAATCAGAAGTGTTGAAGTACTTTGCCTGACCTTAGATTAAGGGGGTGGATCCAGGAAGTAAGCTTAGAGTATAAGTAAACAAAACAAAAGCAAAAGCTCCCCCCAGGATCCTGGAGAATGTTACATTTCTTTGCAACAGTCCTCCAGGGGTGTAGACCTTGTTGAAGTGTAGATTTCCATTGAGATGTGCAAACTGACAAATGCTTAGAGAAAGATTTTAACTGGGTCAGGTAGATGTGCAAGGCTTCATTTTGTCATTTTCTCAAGGTTTGCAGCACCAGCCTGTCAGCAAGAGGTTATCTGGTATCATAATTAACTTTGCAGCATCTGTCACTAGCACAGAAGGCTCTGGGAACATTTTTTCCCTAGGAAAAAAAAAAAGAGAAGAAGTGTAAGTCATCCCTGAAATAGCCTTTGTAATGTATTTCTCAACATGTTTTGCAAAAATGCACCCATTTCACATCTAGGAAATTTTAGTGCTAACTGCTTGGAAATCAGACAATTTCTGGCTACCAGTTCCAATAATGAAATGGAACTGTCTTCCTGAAAGCCATATGCACACATTTTTTGGCTAAATATGATGCATCTGCTCTTGTTAAAGCCATCTAGGACAATGCTTAAGATCACAGCTCTCACTTCCTGAGGCACTCTGGCCATCCCTTTGTCCAGTCTGCACTTTAACTAGGGTCAACTTTGATGGTACACTAGGTTGCTCAGGGATGAGTGCTTCTGAACACTCCATCTTTCCTATGTGTACAATGACTGAAATGACATTATGATTGCAGAGTAAAAGGCAGGAGAAAGAAGGCTGAGAAGGACAACATGATCCAGAACAAGATCACAGTACTGAAACCATCCCACACAGGCCTTTCTCTAACTTGTTTCTAAAGACCTTCAGTGATGGTCTTTAGACCATCTTATAATCACTACCAGTAGAGGCTTTTCCTTACATTCAGCTTGAAAATCCTTTCACAAGCTTAAAGTCATTGCTTCTTACTGTATTTGAAGTAGACATAGAGAACATTTACTCATCTTCTTTTCAGGTTTACATTTATGTATTTGAAGACATGACATCTTACAGTAGACTAAATGACCCCAAGTCTTTCAGCCCTTCCTCAGACTAGCAGTCTTTCTGCTGTTTCTTCTGCCCTCCTAAATTGCTTGACATCTTTTCTGAAGCACAGTGGCCTAAAAAAATCAGACTCACTACCTTCTAAGATCCTATTTCTCTGACTCAGCAAATACAGTTCTCAACTAATTCCTTAGCTGCTTTACAGGGAAGAAGAAAATCAAGTGACACTCTGTGATAGATAAAAGATTGTGCTTTCATACACCTGCAAAAGTCATTGTTGTTGCAGAAAACAAGCAGGTATTACATAATAAATTCCCACTCATTATAAAATTCCCACACCATTATAAAAATAACTTTAAGGCCATAATGCCAAGAGAAGCATGGATAGTGAAAACTCTTTATACAGCTAAAAAGTAATTTTCAAATGGTATGTATTTATTTTGCCAGGAGTTGTGACAATCCTGAGCTTGGACACACCTGCCAACACCTACTTTAAAGAGGAGCTACAAACATAACTTATTCATTCCTTCTCATGCAGAAATGACATCATATCCTTTTGCCTTAGAAACTGGAGAAATACATGCTGATTAGGCTAAGTATACAGCCAAGGTCTTTCAGTGGTGGGTTTGCACACAAATGGCTCAGCTCATAGCTTATTTGGTACCACAAAAATTCCTTACAAACCCCATCCCAAACAAAGGTGATTGAGTCACATGCTTTGACATCTCACTTACATGGGATGGGGCCCGAAGACAGATCAGAAAGAGAAGTTAGCTTAGATCTTTTGAAAACTTAGCTAAAAATCTATAAAAGGTATATGGTAAACATGCTCCTAGATACACAGGGTGAGCACCCTCACCACAGCAGCGTAGTTAGGAGAGGATCACGTATGCTGGATAGGCTGAACTGCCTGCTGGACTTCATGGTAGCCACAGCCACCATGGCCACTTGGTATGCAAGAGGCACATGGCCTTGTTCTAGAACTACCACCATCAGCAGAAAGAACACCTCTCTGCAAAAAAAAGGGTGAGAAGCATAACATTTAACCTATCAATACTACATACTGCTGGCACTACAGCCAAGAAGCCTTCAGTCTGGCCACAATAATGCACCTCCTCTCCATGTCCTGGAAGGTGCATCAGTCACCTGTGGATTGAACAGTCAGGTACCAGATTCCACCCAAGGGCTATGGTCTATCTCCACACCTAGGGAGGTGCCCGATGGTCAGGGCTGGGGCTGCCCCAGTGTCTCCTGGCTGGGGTTGGGACAGGTCCTGGCTTTCAGACCTGGCCCTGCTGCTCCACAAAGCCCTTAGCCTCGCTGCTCCCCAAGTCAGGCAGGGAAATTACTTGCCATCCCACTCTACCACTTTTAGATGTGCTCTGAGTTCTCTGGGGTTGTGGTGGGAAAAGATGTAAATAAAAAAGACAATGCAATCTCCTGTTTTTACTTTATGTCATTACTGCAAAGGGTAAGGTGGAAGGTATCAGAGTTGTAAAGCACATATTGTCTTTCATTTCATATAAATTTTAGATAAATATGTTAAAGCATCCTACTTCTTCTGGGAACTATTTTTTCTAAAACTCCTGGTAATCTGAACCTGCTTACAAAAACAATACCCTGAAGGTTAGATCTGGTCAGTATTACTTTCTTTATTTAAGGTGACTAGTGTCACTTTAAGTCACAATCGTAAGGTCATTGCCTGTGTAAAAAGCTGACTGCATCCCAAAGTACTTCCAGGGAAAACATGATGCACTTGAAATCTATTCAACATACCAAAAGTATACACAAAGAAAAACTTTTAAAGTTCTCATGAGTGGGTAAATGGGAGTCACCAAACCATAAGACCAATCCACTCACCTGCATTTGCAAGTCACATTCCCTCTTCTAACAGACATTGACATCTGAGTTCATTATCCTAAGCTAATAGTTATTCCCAAATAATTAAGTGAGGGTAAAGTCTCACAAAAAGAGTGGCTGCTACTGAGAGAATACATGTTAGATATCAAAAGAGGTCACAGATGGGACTGCCTACACCAGGCATTGTTTCCCTGGGTTTTATCTGTCTGTTGCTGTGAGGGAATGATGCTAGGAGCACACTTGTGGTCAGGCTGACCACATCAGGGTGTTCAAGCCTGAAGGATGCTGCTCCACCCAATGCAGTAACTCCAAGGACCAGAAAAACTATGCTGTAATACCACCACACTCTGCTTCAGTGCTGGCAAAACCCCAGCTCAGTCATTCAGAAACCACGGAAGGCAAAATTTTTAAGCACTTTCCAGCCTAGAACAAGGTCAGAATGAGTGACTGAATTCTCTGTCACCTGACCATCTTCTGAAGAGAAGAAAAAAGAAATGGCAGATGGGGAGCGGATGGAAAGATGTAGGGGCGCTGCGTTCGCTTGTCTGTGCAGGGGCAGAACACTTACGTATCTCACTGTGCCGTCCCCTGAGCAGAGAGCGTCCTCCCTCTCTTCTGATCCGTTAAAAACACCTTAAGATGTTGGACAGAAGACTACTGTTCTGGTAGACCACTAGATGGCAGGAAGCGGCAGGGATTAAGTACCAGCTGCCTTTTTCTCCGCTGCGAGCAGGACCCCTTACAGGACCCCTTATTTCCGCGCCCCGCCCCAGCTGCGAGCCAAGCCTGCAGACCGGCCCTCTTAAATCCAATGCGCTCATCAGAACACAGGCAGAACCCCTCTACACGCACAAAACCTCTTTTTTTTTTTTTTTTTTTTTTTTTTTTTTTTTTTTTTTTTGGGGGGGGGGGGGTTTTTTTTTTTTTTTTTTTTT
>JANIJG010022006.1:0-41252 GCA_024611175.1 Megaceryle torquata | reverse complement strand
TTTCAAAATTTTCAGCAGCATTTTTCAAATTTTTTGATTTTTTTTTTTAACTTTCTAGGTTTACTTTTTAAAAATTATTTTATTATTATTAATTATTACTATGTTTTGAAGTTCCCATTGCCTGTCTAGGTGATTTTCCTGGTTCTTCATTTCTGGCTTTGTAGTTCAGGGCATAGCTGCTCTTGTTCACCAAGCACAGTGGCCTTTGGGTTGTACTGAGCTAACAGAAGCAGCCATGGGTACGTAACCCCTCAACCCAAGAGTCTACAACCTTCTCTTGTGCCTTACAGCCAGTGCCTGCCCAGTGGTGCTGCCTCATAGACTTCCTAGAATGAATTTTCCAATTTAGGTGTGGTCAGTCTGCTCAAAGACTTGTTTTGTCCTGAAGCATTCCCTGCAAAAAAATTGGACATTAATTTGTTGAGCTCCTTCTCCGCCCTCTGAAACAGTCTCTCATGGCGAGGCAATGTGCTGTGCTGAGGGTGTTTCTATTTAAAGCTGTTCTGAGCTAAAAGGAGTCAAGGGAAACCAGAAGGAGAAGGAGGAGGGGGGAAAAAAAGAAGTATTAAAAAAAAAAAAAAAAAAAAAAGGAAGGAGGGCTGGTGAGTAGATGTTGTAGACTGTTTCCATGACACATGAAGTGTGTGGCATGTGATATAAATACCATGACCTGGTACCACACTGACAATTGCACTTCTGGAGCAGTGGAAATAGTAGCTCAAATCAACATTGTAAGTGGAGATTAGGGGACTGTGATGATTTCCTTTGGCTAACTCCTTACTCTGAGCTTTTCAGCAGACCTGCTGGGGTTTAAATATACGTTATGGTTCCCATGACCTGCAGATAACCCAAAAAGAGGCGTCGGCATGTCAGGGCATGCACAGATAGGGGAGCATTTGATTTTCTAAGCAAGTATACCAAAGGGCTCTGCAGGGCAGCTTGAGGATCCCCTCTGCCATCTGAACTCATTGTGCTCCCAAGAAAAGAGGAAGAGCACTGAAAAGTAAATCAAGGTTTATGGGCTTTTTGTGGAGAAAGGGAAGGGTGAGGGGAATGCCATAAAAAAATACATGAATTACCCATGACAAGAAGAGAGGTGCCTATTGCTTTTGGTTTCACCTGCCATGTAACAGATCAGGAAGCCCTTAAACTGTCCCAGATGAGTAGTTTCACCTTTACTGTTGTCGCTTGAGAATTGTGAGCTGAGGACTTCCTCTGCAGATGGGCTGAAAATGGCTTCTGTTTTACCCACATGTTGAGAAGCCAATGGTCCTTCAGGTCTGCACATGCTGGTGGTACTTCACTCTTTTGTGGATCACAGTAATTGAACTGCTAACCTCAGGAGGCATTTCATTCCAGGTCTGGTATTTCTGTCTGTGTTGGCTTTTTCTTGATGAGCATCATAAAGTCAAAGGCATTAAAACTCAGGGTGTTTCCTCAGGAACAGCATAAAATATGGAGGGAACCTGTAGGCAAAAAGATTCATGAAAATTAATCTTTCCAAGGTGCAGCTGGACCTAACTCCCATTGACTGCAGTGAAAAAAGGAAGGGCTGTGTATATCTCAAGACTAACACCTAAAAGGAAGGAATTTTCCTTGCACTTCCCAAGTGTCTTGCCTGGAGCTGGGATTGGCCATGACTAAGCAATGTGCTTAATGCTTTGGCATAAAATCTCCTCCACCTGCATCTGCTTTAAACTCTGCTTCATTCGGCCTTATTACCAGCTTAATAAAAATAATATTAATGTCTTCATTTCATCCTTCAAGGTTTGGGATTATTAGACTGGCAGTCAACCAAGGTCTTTGCTGTAAATTACAATGAGAAGGTTATGTGCAAATGATATCTTACTCCACGGGTTACAAGGCAAAGGAGTTTTCATAGGGATACAAGGGAAATAACTGTGCTTTTTAAATAAAAGAGGTTAACTAAAGTGCTACCTTTTGGTGAACCAGAACTACCCAGAAGAACAAAGCTTTTTTGATTATTTTGTTCTATTTAATTCTGTTTTTTTCCTCTGGTTAGGAGTTGTAAAATATTCTGCTATCACAACACACATTCCAGTGTGAGTCCAGTGGTTGTGGTAACTCTTGTGGGTTTTTTTGGTACAAGGTCTCATATTTAGTGTTTTATTTCCTGAACTCCCAGCTACAAGAGTCATGTGATTGTGTGAGACTCTCAAACTGTTTTTTCTTTTTCTTTTTTTTTTCAAAGATTGTATTTCTTCCTTGCAGGAATAATGATACAGTTGAAAAATGTTACGTTCTAAAGGTTCTAAAACCAAGATTCAAACAAAAAGGATGTGATTGTCACTGGTGTTTTTATGATTATTCTACTGATCTTTACTTTTTTGAGCATTTTGAAAGCAGGGGACTGCAAAACAAGGTCAATGATGTGCCCAGAGCCTGCACCAACCACACCATCTTCCTGAGTGCAGCCAAGGAACTGCTTTTTGATTTGGTCCCTGTTTGTCCAAACAACTTCACTAGCAGCTGGCCACATCAAATGATTCTGCAATTTTTGCTGCCTATGTTCTGTTCCAGTAAGATTTTTAGCTCTGAGTTTCACAATTTCATTTCTAGTAGTAGTGACCCTGACTTGAACAACTTCCTAATTTTAGTCCAATAATAATCAGGCTGACACTCAAATTATCAAGAAAAATGGTTCCATTTCCATTGACTCTTGCACTCAGTTTAGGAACATGAGGCTCATCCTTTGGTGCTATGATCAATGAACTCTTTCCAGATGTACTGTCAGTATGTTAGAGGTCTACATGCTGACATATCAAGCAGTGGAGTTGTATATTCTGCTTTAAAAGCATAAGATGAAGCTGCAGCACTGTTTACTTTTAGCTCTGGAAATTACCAGGTCTGTCAAAAAGATAGCCTTGCATTAGCATCTTGGTTTAGATCACTGGCTGGAAAGTACTGAGCTTTGATTCTTCAGAAAGTCTCAAGTTCTGCCCATGGTTTGTGTAAATTACCAGGGACTTGTGTTACTGATTTCAATGAGGGCAAAACTGGGGCACTGAAAACTAAATCTATTAATCTGCCCGCATTCGCCTCCTCAAGAAAGTTAAAGTAGCAGACTAAAGAGCCTATAAAAGCTTTTGGAAGAACTTCAAGCGTAAATCCATTGAAGTGTCAAAGCTGCAATTTGCCGAATGAGAAACAGCGCAGCCCCCTCGATTTGCAGAAGGTGGCTGTCTGAAGAAGCCCTCTGAAGTGGTTGGCTTCCTCTCCAGAGTTGATTAGTGCCTTTTCTAACTGCTGTTTGCACTGAACATAATGTGCGTTCCTTGGCTGCCACTCTCTCATTACCAATTAGGGGTTAAGGAAAAAGAAAATTAAATAAAATAAAAAAAAAAAGGCAAGAGGAATAAAAAAATCCTTTGATTCAATTTCCTTTTGTTAAGACTTCCTTAAATGTTATCATTAGTTGTTGTTTATTTAGCTAGGATTGGAAGGGGCAATTGTGGTCACACATCCGATTGCTGGCGTAACTTAGACCAGAGAATCCCCGCCTGTGATTGCTGGATCCTGCTCAGACAGCTGCAATCCAGGCTAAGGCAAATCTTTTATAGTTTCTGACTCTGTTGCTCCTCCTAGAAAGCTCTGATCTTAGCTGATTACAGCAGCTGACCTCAGATATGTTATCACTTAGCATCACTAGGAATACATCTGCAAACAAACCAGTTTGCAATTTTTGCATTGTGCTTTCTGCTTGGGATTGACTTTGTTCTATCTATCTATCTATCTATCTATCTATCTATCTATCTATCTATCTATCTCTATCTCTATTATCTATCTATCTATCTAATCTATCTCTATCTCTATTATCTATCTATCTATCTATCTATCTATCTATCTATCTATCTATCTATCTATCTATCATCTATCTATATCTATCTCTATTATCTATCTATCTGTGTATCTCTTATCTATCTATCTATCAATCATCTATATCTATCATCTATCTATCAACCTATCTATCATCTATCAATCATCTATCTATTATCTATCTATCTATTTGCTGCTTCCCCAAATGACCCAAGTCCTCCCCTGAGTAAGCCTCCTGTTTACAGCACAGGATGAGACTGAGAGACTACGTACAACCAAGACTGTCCCAGAAATATCCATGGAGCAGAAACTAGATGGACATGCCAAACTGCCAACTTGCTTAATGTAAAGTTACCTGGACTGTACCAAGAAGTGGCATTTCCCACATCAGCTGTCTGGAACAAAGTATGACTAATACTAACTCTTTCTTATGAGTCTTAAGTGCACCAAAGATCATCTTCACGGCCCTCCTCTGGACCCTCACCAACAGGTCCATGTCCTTCTTGTATTGGGGGCTCCAGAGCTGGATGCAGTACTCCAGTTGGAGTCTCATCAGAGAAGAGAAGGAGGGGATTAATGGTAATTTCTTGATGGTAAAAGCTGTGGGAAACAACACTCTTTCTTCATGCATCACTTCTGCCTTCATTCTTCAAAATCCTGGGACTGCAAAGAGCAGAAAGATGAAAGTGTGGATTTGTTTGTGGTTTTGTTTGTTTGGGTTTTTTTCTTCCTTTTGTTTTGTTTTAATTTTGCCTGTGAGGAGCGATATTCCAGTTCCTAAGGCTTGAGCTTGCAGTCATGTTGTATGTTCCCTAGCAGCCCCATGGCATCACTCACACCTCGTGCAGAGCAGGGAGGGGTATTTACTCACTATAGGTATCAGCAAGGTCATCAACTGCTACAGTGAGGGAAGCACAGAGGCCTGAAGTCAGCTCTTGGCAGGTGGAGTAAGATGGGTCTGAGCTGTAGCCGTCAATGTCCACTGAGCACTCCAGTTCCAGGGAGAAATGGGAATTGCAGACACTTTTTCCTCTTAGAATAGTTTTCTTTAAGGAAAAGCAGAAAGTCTCATGTCCCATTTATCTCTGGCTAAGTTCTGGATTGTTTTATATATAAATATACACACACATACACATGTTGTCCTATGATGATTACATTTGTAATTACAGCACACAAATCTTTCATGCATTTTTCTGGCAATACCTACAGGACAACGAGCTAATTTTATGTTTTGTTTCCCAAACCAAGCCAAAAGCCCCAGTTGCCTGGGCCTTGCCCTCACCCTGATGGAGAGCTTCTGAGAAAAGGCAAGAAGATAGGAGCCCTTGTGAAGGGAAGCAGCACCACTGATATACCTCAGGCTACACAGCCCCACAGTGGAAAACATTGCTGTGCAAACTGTCATCACCAGAGGCTGATAATGAAGATGCAAAGTGTGTAGAGTGTGGAAGGCAGCGAGCTAAGAGGAGGGGCAGAGAAGCACTGAATGCTGTACCAGGGTGTGTGGTTAACTCTTGCTGGACTCGCTGCCTGTCTGGCCAAACCCCAAGTCCCCACACCTCTCACCTCCGTCTCACCTTTTACCTCCCAGCTCACCTTCTTAAGCAGAGCCCTTATCACAAAATGATAGGGGATGGAAGGGCACTCTGGAGATCACCTCATCCGCCCCCCCTGCTCCAAGAGGTCACGCAGAGCAGACTGCCCAGGATTGCATCATACAGGTGGGTTTGGAATCTCTCCAGAGAAGGAGACTCCACAACCTGCCTGGTCCCTTTTCCAGGGCTCTGACACTCTCAGAGCAAAGAAATTTTATCTTGTGTTCACATGAAACTTCTTGGGTTCCAGTTTCTACCTGTTGCCCTTTGTCGTCTTGCTGGGCACCACTGACAAGAGTCTGGCCCCATTGTCTCAACCACCACCCTTTAGATATTGATAACCATTGATCAGATCTGCTCTCAGTCTTCTCATGATGCTTAATACACCCACCTAAATCAGGACTTCAATGCTAGGATCTCTATCTTATCTTCCCATCTACCATAAATCGTCCTCTACCTAGAGCTCTCTTCCCCTCCTTGTATTTCTTCTAGATACATGGTCCAAACCAGGACAGTAACTCCATCTTCATGCTTGAACTGTTAGAAATTCAGACACCTGGTACTGTAAAACTCCTCTCCTGCCTGTAAGGTCTCAGTCCCCAGCCCACAGTCAAGGAATGAAATAAGAAGCATCATAAGAAAAATCTATGTAAATTAGTGCATTCTGGGATAGTCTCTTCAATCAACACATGGGAACCTGAAGACACTGATGGGCATGGTGTCATCTGGCAGAAGGAATTTGCCTTGGTGAATCATCATGTGAAAGAGTTGATGTAAAACAATGACACCCACTCAAGTTTCAACCTGATACATTTGTGGTAGATGAGTGCAACATTAAAACAAACAAAAAAAACATGTGTTTTATACTTTGGAATATCTAAAAAGGACAGAAAGTGGCAATTAAACCAAGTCTACCTTGGACTTCGTCCACTTGGCAGATGAAAAACTGAGATATTACTATGTGGCTTGTCAGCAGCAGTTGTGAAATGGTCCAAGTCCTGAGCTGAGTTATGTCAATCAAGGGCAATTCAGATCACCACTGGCAGCAGAGGTGTGACTTTGAATTCATTCTGGAGTAAATTAACTTAAGAACCCAGCTTTAAACATTAATGATTTGTTACGACAGGTGAGTAAGACTCCAGTTTATCAGCAGTTTATAGACATCTAGTTATCAATTATTTCCTAGGGAATTGACTGACTGATTTTTTTATAATTAGGATGGAGGTGACCCAGAGGAATTATTCAGGAAGTAAATTTCAGAACAAAGAAATGATGGCAGATTTCCTAATTCATCACTGACGATATTCCACCAAACAACCAGCCACAAGGCCATGAAACAGGAAATATTTAAGCATGTGAAGAACAAACAGTTCCACAAAAAGCTAAGATACTGTATCATGTTTATAAAACCATCCATGTATTTAAGCGTGTGAAAGACCAGGGATGTATGTTGCTGTGATGTTCTCACGCACTGGCTCCAGGGATTTGGTTCCTAGAGTGACAACAAGAGGAATTAAGAAGATAAATACTCACACATTCACTGTGCTGCTTCTTGACCATTGGCAACTGGAAGTTGTTGGGTCCTATGAAATATTGAAGGGTTAGTGTCTTAGCCATCTGAGGTTCTCTGCACAAGCAAATTATTTTGTTTTGTTAATGTGTATTATTGGCAACATAAACCAGCAGTTGGCTTTCAACTGGAGCTTGAAATCAGCTGGAAATTATGATAGTTGCTGTTATAAGGTGGAAGGCCTGAGAGATGAAATTCTGGTTTTGTTAGCATGGCAACAGCAGCAAAGCCAATACAAAAAGGGATTAAGGTCATGTCAAATCACTGAGGAGAGCTACGTTTTTTTGAGAGATGGTGAAGAAGGAAAAGAAGAGAGAATGCCGAGATACCCCATGAAAACAAACAGAAAATACTAAGAAAAAGAAAGTCCTTCCTCCAGCAGCAACAACCTCAGAGCTTTATATGTTCAGACTATATAGGTGGCAAGCTGGTAACTGAAGCCCGTGCCAAGACCAGAGAACTTCCACCCAAAACAGATGTGGGTTTATAGAGGTAAAGCAAGCCTTTAAAATGGGTCTAGGGAATTCCAAATTCAATCGTATGTTGATATAAACCCGAAAACATGAAAATGGGATCTGAGCTTTTCAAATGAAAGAACTAATGAAGTGGCATTTTTATGTGTCACAGCCCACATTTTGCTTTACCAAAACACAGTGGTCCTTTTAAAGCATTAACTCTGATTATTCATCTTTGGATAAAGGGGATGTGTCCTGAGAATTCCACGTGCAGAACAATTGGACATTCTGACATCAACAGCATTGTTACTATCCCCTCAAGGTATTCTTTTATGCTGTAGCAGGACCACACAGATTGTAGTTGCTCATGAAAGACGGGAATAATATGTCAGAGAAGAACTTCTTTTTGTGAGGGTGTTGGAGCATGGCCCAGGCTTCCCAGAGAGGTTGTGGAGTCTCCTTCTCTGGAGAGATTCCAAACCCACCTGGACACTGTGATGATGGGCTCCCTGCTCTGGGTGACCTTGCTGGAGCAGGGGGGTGGTACCAGATGAGCTCCAGAGGGCCCTTCCAACCCATACCATGTGATACTTGCTGTGTCTGTCTGGTTTGACCCAGCTCTGGCCCCAGTAATGCAGGTGCCACGTCATTTCTCTGTGCAGCACTGAGCACCACAATACCTTAGCATTGCTTATCAGGTGAAAGGCCCATTCTTGACTCCCCTGAGCCCATGGCTTCACTGAAGAAGCAAACAAATTAAAGCCTTTCATTGATCTTGTAGTCATTCTGAGCTTTCTTCAGCCACCAGCATAAACCAAGGTTGCTGTGGGATTCTTCTGAAGTGTGATGGTTGGATGCAAAACCCACCAAGAGGTTGTTCCACTTTCGGAGGAGTTGCAAGAGGGGCAACAATGTTGAGGGATGTGCAGATAATACTCTATAGCACAGCTGAGCAGGGTGCGTGCTGGAAAGGGATGATGGAACAAACACAGGACCTTCATCACCCTGCGCAAGGCACGTTCAGCCACTTCTGCGCATTTTGAAGGAAGCACCAAGAGAAATAGAAAATCTCTACCACCCTCATAGCATGTACTCCACTTCCATAATCACAGCACTGCTTTCCTCATCCACTCCCACCTCTTTCTCACCCCCACCACTCTCACTTATAAATAACCATGGGCATGGCTGGGCTTCTTTTGGACTCCCAACCCACATACTGAAGTCAACACAGCGATTATGGGGGTCAGGCTCTTTGCATAAACATGGCCTCCTCTTCACAGGGCTGTTTCAGAGGCCTTTGCCCTGTCCCACCATGAACTACAGCAGGAAATTCTCCTGAGCTATCTGAGGGCTAATTAAAGGAGCAGCCCAGAGACCCCGTAACCTCCTGAGAGTCCCACAGAACTGCTCTGGCCTCTGTCAACACACATGACAAGGCTGCTGGTGGTGAAGGCAGTCAGGGCTTCTTCAGTCAATCCCACTGTTTTACAGACCCTGGCCAAGATTCGTTAGCTGTAATAAATGTGCTTCTGCTGTGACAAGCTAAAGCTCTCTCACTTAGGGCTTCCTGGCAGCTCTTTCGTTAGGACTAATGACCACTCTCAGCTGTCACTTACATGCCCTGGGCAAAGCTGCTCTGGGGCTTGTGCAGTTTTAATTAAAAATAAGTTGTTGGTTTTTTCCTTAGGTTTACATTAGGTGCCCTTTGCATTGCTCTTCTTGCTATAGAAAGGGGCGCCTGCACTGAAGACATGGGGATATTTTTTTCCTTGTTTTTCTGGGGTTTTTTTATGATGACTTCTCTGGGAGTCAGCATCAGTGATGAGAAGCAATGTTGAGGTTTTACATATCAGGAAAGTGTAAAGTTAAGGTTGTAATCATAGAATCACAGAATCATAGGATCATAGAATCATAAAATCACAGAATTGTAGAATGACAGAATCATAGAATCATAGAATCATAGAACCACAGAATCACAGAATCCTAGATTCACAGAATCACAGAATCATAGAATCATAAAATCACAGAATTGTAAAATGACAGAATCACAGAATCATAGACTCATAGACTCATAGACTCATAGAATCATAGACTCATAGAATCATAGTAGAACCATAGAATAATAGAACTGTTTTGGTTGGAAAAGTCCCTTAAGATCATTGACTCCAACCATTGAACTAACACTGCCAATCCCACCACAAAACCATGTCCCTAAGCACCTAATCTACATGGCTTTCAAACCAGGAGTAAATAGGATCTCTTCTTCCCACTTCTCTGGATGTAGTTTAAAGCATTTAATCTGGTGCTGATGGGTCATTGGAACACCACAGAAATCCATAGTACCTGTGGACCTCCTACTTTATTACTGATATATTAAAATCAAAGTGAAATAGCAGAAGTTAATTTGCATCCTACACATCGGTGGTCTGTCAGTGAACAGCTATGGCACATATAGCTCCTAACTTTACCTACTTAAATGCCTACATCTAAACTTAGTCATCCTGGGCTACCTTACAACCATCAGGAGAAATATACACCCTCTGTGGGGATTTACCAGTACTCTCAAGGGCCCCTGGGAAGTCTGAGGCCAGGGGAGTCATAACATGTTATATACTCCTAAGAGCTGAGGGAGGGAGGCCTAAAAAGTTGTTCACAGTGACAAACACTAAAGATTCTCTAGGGATCCCATGCACTAAAAGATGGCGTTGGTTTGGCTGAGAATCTGGATTCTAGGAAAACAACTCAGTTAGGGTTTCAGCTGCTTCTGCCCATCACCTCCCTCCGCACATTGGTCATTTGGATTATGAAGAAACCCTTATGCAAGCATCACCTCATTATCTACCACATGATACAAGCTCCACAAGGGAGCTCTGCTTGAATTTCTTGCAAGCCGTAGTAACTCAGGAGCCCCTACATTGACATTTTCATTTATCAACCATTTCCAGTAAACAGTGACTAGCAAGATTCGTATTTCTCCCTCCTGCAACAGAAAATGTATTTCATTTAATGAACAGTTCTTGGAAAGCTGACATGTATGTTCCCAGTAAAAACCTAGAAATTGTTTCTCTTTGACGGCACAGACTTCCATGTCACATGATTTTATTCTTGGCCTACTGGTCAGAAAGTGAAGTTGGGGTATTAGCAAGTGAACATCTAGAGATCCAAATTCCAAATATTTTCATTGCAGATTCAAAAAACATTAAATGATTCAGCAAGGCTTAAAAATAAAACACCCTGTGAACAAATATTTACCTCTGATTTAATCTATAGGCAAAGACACTGCAAGTTTCCATTCCTTCCCTTTTTGTACTGAAGTGATCCCTTGATCCTTAGCCAATCTACACCTTTTATGATGTCCGAGAACTGATTTGCTCAAAGTTATGCATTTCCCTCATTAAACAGTACTAAAAAGGTAAGTCAAACCCACAAGACCACACACGTTGGCATTCAGACACTCCATAGACTCTGCGCAGCTGGCACCATCACATACATTAATGTTTGCTTCCATCTAGTGGGTTGAAGTAGAAATTGCGTTTAGGTGGATTGTTATGCAAATTTATTCTGCAGGGAGTTGTGGGTAATACATAGAAGGTTTTTGCCTTCTTTAAACTGTACGATTTTATGACCAGTCTAGGCTCTTCACAACATGTTCATTAAATACATCAGAAAGTTTTCATTTTGTCCTCAAGGTACAACCTCATATCTGGGACACTTTTGCTTCACCATGGCTGACACTCTCAGAAGAAATCACAGAATCCTGGAAGGGCAGAGATTGGAAGGGACCTCTGGAGATCATCTCGTCCAACCCCCCTGCTCCATCCAGCAGAGTCACCCAGAGAAGGTGGCTCAACATCACATTGTCCAGGTGGGTTTGGAATCACTCCAGAGAAGAAGACTCCACAACCTCCCTGGGAAGCCCGGGCCAGGCTCTGCCACCCTCACAGCAAAGTGTTTGCTCATTTGAGCAAATATTATTATCAGAAATCATTAAGATCTCTCTTCTTTTTGGAAAGAAGCTGATTTGTTGATGGGTTTTTTGTTTGTTTGTTTCCATTAAAAGAACAAAACCTATTTAAGGGGAAATTTGCAGCCATCATCTAGACATTTGGTTCTTTCAGTTCCATGTGGAGAAGGGTGGTAAGACCTCAATAGTCAAACCATCTGACAGACAAAATGGAAACAGACTCTCTGCATGAAGAGATGCTTGAAGTTTAGTACCTCTGCAATATGGTAGCTAATCCCAAGCACCAAACTGTGATTTAACAAACTATAACATCATGATGTTCATAATAATTAAAAAATAAATAAATAAAACACAACTAAAACCAAGAAAACAACAAAAAAATAAAGCAAAACAAACAAAACCCCCTTTTCAACTTACTTGATGTGTTTTCAAATGATTTCAGAGCTACAGAGATTCTCTATTTAATTTCTTGTTTGTTTCTTCTCAGGACACACACTTAAATAGCAGTTTTACATTTTATAAGCCAAATTTTATGGAGAAGATCCTAATTGGTTCTCTAATGTGATGAAAAGAAAGACAAATACATTGAAAACTTTGGAGCAAGAGCTGGATTTATCCTGTGTAACTTTAACCACCAGAAATGTGTGCCTGTGGTCCAAAGCAGTCATCTAGGTTTCCTTAGTAGTCAATGAAGTGAGAGAGAGGCATCTCATTCCAGCTATATTGAACACCTCTGCCAGGACAGGATGACTCACAGCCTGGAAGTGTCCCTCACTGTCCAGTGATGGTAGAAGGAGACTTGATGATTTGCTCAGAGTAGATGCTTAACTCTGAGATGGTTAAAGTTAGGTGAGATGAAGTCCACCTCTTTTCTCCTCAGCCTTTGGAGAGAACATGAGTTTTGGGCATTATGCCATAGTCTTTTGCAGGAAGTCATGTGCTTTTTCTACCTGAAGTTCTCACTGGAAAAGGGGCCAGCTCTGAAATAAGTAGCACAGGACTGACGTAAAGCCAATTCCTTCTCACCGGGGGTTATTAACTTAAGCACAGCATCATGGAAACCTCAGCAACATTACTTTCAAGTCGGAATGTAGATTTCTCCCATCTGCTTAGAAAAGATACAGAGAGTTCTTCTCCACTATTGTTTGGCACTACTGTCTGTGGGCTCCTTTTACAGCTGGAGAGATTTGCTCCTCCTGATGGTGACATAGTGGGACAAATGCACTCAGCGCTCACATGGTGCATATCTTTACATGAATTGTCCTCTAGAACATTTTGTTTAGCTGTTAACTTCAAAAAGTCCAGAGTGACATTACATTCACTAGATTAAAATTGACTTCTATAGTTTCCCATTATTAGGAAGGAAGGAAAAGATGTAGTAGATAGCAAAAGAAACTAGATAATGTCAGTTTTCAAAGCTGGTGATTTATTTTTCCACATCACTGTGATTGGTTTTGGTTCATTTTCTTGCGGAGCAACTGGAAACAGAAGAATTGTGCGTTGGACTGACAGCAGTGATCAATCAAACCCACTCACATAATTCATGCCATTTTGATAAGTGGTCACTGGTAAATCATTTTGGTTCCAATAGACCTTTCAGATCATTGAGTCCAATCGTTAACCCAGCACTGACAAGTCCACCGCTAAACCATGTCCTTCAGCACCACATCTATCTCATCAGCAGATGTTGAATGTTGACCTTTTTCCATTATTAATTGTCAATGTCTTTTTTTCCTCTAGAAAATTTTCTGCAGTGTGTGGCTATAACGCATCACAGTCTTCTGAAACCAAGGGTGTGCAAGCATTGTGAAGATGTTTGGGTTTCTTCCTCTTCCTGTCAATGAAGCATCAAGCTGCACAAAGGCTGGGAGACACAGTTTTGGCTTTGCATGCGCTGGTGCTCACAATCACAGAATTTACCTCTGTCTGGAAATTATTTTCCCCTTTGTCAGAGCAATTTCAGCTTCCTCTGATATATAAGCCATATTTTACCTGCTGGCATAACTGTGCATAATTCACATACCAGTTCCTTGTTGGAGTCTGAACTTTCCTGTCCCTGCCTTGAAATGTGGCTTTGTTTGCTGAGGACTGCAATCCTTTAGTCCAAGAAAACTCTTTGGGCTTGTTAAAGGGTGACCAGGTGAAACCTGATGATCTGAGAGAGACAGAATGATCTAATGTCACCTTTGGGACTTGACATTAAGACCACCTACAGGTGTAAACTCTTACAGCTTCCTCACATCCCAGGAATTTATTCCCTCAGTTGGAATTTTTTGATACTTTGAATATTTCTTTTGCCCTTTCCTGCAAAACCTTAATAAGAAGTCTGCATGTATTTCAATCAGGTGAGTTTTCTCAGAGTTGCCTTAGTTAAAAGCCACTCTTCCCATCCCACAACTTCCTGTAACTGTAGGAAAATAAATAGAGGTGTCTAGTTTTATTTGAGTCACTGTGGGGTATCTTGCCTGGTTTCCAGATGCTGCTCCAGAAAGGAGTGGGTCACATGTAGGTTAGGTGAACAGCTCTCTAGGCTCAATCGCCTGTGTTGGCTCCAGATGTAATTTATTGCCTAAACACAGATGCTTTATCCCTTTTGAGGTAACTTAGCATAGCCAAGGCATTTGCACAGCCCTGCCTCTAAAGTGTGATTCAGAGGAGACCCATGCCCTGAGAAGATGCAGCTGGTAGCCAGGAGAGTTGTCTGAGATCATCTCAGATGGGATGAGGTGCAACTGAATCAAGTCCCTAATTGATATAATCAGTGGAGTTTAGAAAACTTCTCTTCTCACCTGAAGGAGAATGATTTGGCCAGAAATGTGACTTTTGGACTCCAATTACTGTCTAATGGTCTGATGCTGTATGAGAGACCCCTGAGTACCACAGACATCCATAAGAGCTGGCAGCTCTGACACAGGAGGTTCAGGCTATGAACATCTTTCTTCAGTAGGCATCTAGACAACAAATAGAACACCTCACAGCACCTCAAATGACATTAAATATCTATGATATAAGCAACTGAATCTTGCCAAAAATCTGCATTCACTACAGTGGCAATTTAGACCCAGATATAGGTACAGCTCACATACGGACAGACATCTCAATGTGCCTTAGTCTGAAATCTGAGTCACATGACAAATGCTGGAAAATTTACCCCCTCTTTCAGGGGTTTTCTCGGTTGGCAAGCTTCCCTTGAAAATGTGTAGTTTGTTTCCTGTTTCAACTTGTCTGGCTTCAGCTTCTACAAATGGTTTTAATTTTATCCTCTTTCCATCTAGACTATAGAATGCCTCGTCAGCCAATACTGTGTGCCTGTAAAGGTGCAGAGGCGTTATAATCTGGTCAGCTGTCAATCTCCTTTCATAGACTGAGTAGATTAGGCTCTAAGTGAATAAAACTATTTTCTGTAGTCCTCACTTCTTTCTTCATAACTCTTGTAAAATACAAGAATGTAGGCAGGAATATTGTTGACTTAAAGGGCCTCTCCACTGCATGATCAACAGATCAGAGAGCTGAGCAAAAGAAGAAAACAAAGAAATGAAAGAATTTATAGGAGAGAATCTGTTCAAGTACTGGAGTAGAAATAGTCGAGAAGGATAAGGAAATTAATCATATAAGATAAATATGCAGGTCATAAACATGAATCCCAGGACAAATGCAACAATAGAGCCAAAATTCTCCCCTGTGCAACATTTGGAAGATAAGTGACTTCCATCAATAGCTCAGGAAAAAAATAAGGTGTAATCGTATAAAAAGTCTGGTTTGTTCATTCTTCAGGAGAAAAAAACCTTCTGCTTAGGTGGTTAAGAGCAAATAAAAGTTTGCTTCATTGTATTCCACTAATGCTCCCAAGAAGAATTTGCATCCACTAATGTTCCTAAGAAGAATTTGCATCTGAATTCAGGGAGCCTAAAGCTGTTCATATGATGGTTCTGAGAGTATTACTAGTTGTTCATCTTCCAGAAGTTCTTAAAACCCTTTAGATGAAGTTTTTAGTATCAGACATAGGTCAGTCCTAGATCTGCTACATGAGCTCTGGCTGTAATAATATCAGAGGCTTTATACTATGAGTATAGAGACCCATTCCACTGCAGAAAAATTAAGGATGAGACTCATTTTTTCTAGAAAGAAATAGTGAAAATATGCAGGGAATGCAACTTTCTCCTTCCACCATTCCTTTTCCTCTGCTTCTGCTTTGAATGAGCTAGAGAAGAAGAGACTGTAGCCTGAAAGAGGCAAAAAGGAAATCATCTCTGCAAAGCCAGAGTGCAATGGCCAGACAGACCCAGAAAATACAACAGACCCAGAAATCAAGAAAAATTGTCTAAGGAAGCAGGCTGGGGCAGGAAGGAAAGCACAAGATGGGAACGATTATCTGTGAGTCAAGAGAGACAACCAAAAAGTGAATATATCTACTCACAGCAGGAAGGGAAGGTTTCCAGAAATTCAGATTTTTTAAATTTTATTTTATTTTTTTAATGTTCTCTAGTTTCAGGGACGAGGGATTCAGGACAATAGCAGGAACAGATGAGCCCTCTATGACTATACTCAACCACCAGCTCTGAGGAGCTCCACTTTGACGTTGTTTCATTGTTCTCATTTAGTTTTTCTTAGAGGTGGTGTGAGGAGCAGTTTGGTGCTATTTCCAAGCAAAATAGAGGATAATCTACCCTGCAGAAGCTCTCCTGCCTTAAGACACCTGTCTTCTTGCAGTCCTAGTAAAGTCCTCTCTGTTACTGACAGAAATGTCTGTTAATAAAAATACCTAAAGCACATACTACACAATTAATAGAGACAAGTGGAATGCAATGTTCATCCTGAGAGCTAATCTAGGTATTGCTACCCAGCCTTTCTTTTTTTTTTTTTTTTTTCTTTTTCATTTTATTATCTCTATTTTCCTCTCACTGACCTGAGCTGCAACACTTCAGTAGAAGCTTGGGAGTATGCTGGGCATCGGAGATGAAGCAAACAAAAATGTGTCTAGTTTATCTGTTTTTTAACTGAGATAGTCATAAGAACATGAACCTCTTATGTTTCAACTAAATTCTTTTGTATAGAAATCTGCCAGGCCCACAAAAACAATCAACAGTGTTAAAAGAACAGATGGCAACCATAATATATCCAGCAGCCCAGATGCAATGAGTTCTGTAACATTCTTACTTCATTTTATAAGGCCACAAAAGTCCTCTGTAAAATCAATCCTTATTTTTCCATGCTGAAGACAAATAGTGCATAAACAGCTTGAGATGTATCAACAGACAAGAGCAACATGGCATTTCTTTCTCTTTATAAAAAGGTGCTGGTGTGTCCCATTGAATGGGTCCCAGTCAGAACCTGAGATAATCTCCTGACAAGACTCTGAGCTGCTTCTCTCTGGGAGAGGGTTGCTGAATGTGGGAGCTGTGATAAATGTTGTGGGAGATACCCAGGCACCGTGTCCTGTACAAACTCTAGATGAATGGTGTCCAGTTAGTCCTGAACAGGTCACACTGCCCAGAAGGAAAATGAAGAGAGGAACTGGGTCTTCTGTAGGTATAAAGACCAAGGAAAAGATCATAATGATGGTTCTTGTCATGTCTTTTATGTAAACGTGCATGGGTAGGAAGCTTAATTACATCTAGCATGGGAAAAAGTGTTAATGAACATGAAGACTCATGATAAATCAAGTTAGAATGATAAAACTGAAATAAAGTGTATGCTAAACATCTAGGAAAAGACATCCAGTTTATATCCCGAAAAATAAGATTGGTCATTCTGAGTCTTACTGAATTCTT
Organism: Megaceryle torquata; assembly: GCA_024611175.1. Taxonomy (NCBI): domain Eukaryota; kingdom Metazoa; phylum Chordata; class Aves; order Coraciiformes; family Cerylidae; genus Megaceryle; species Megaceryle torquata. Next base: position 24,060 of record JANIJG010022006.1, on the reverse strand, counting down.
CTTGTCCGTCATCCTGTTCCTATCAGTGACATGCAGCAAATGGTTTAGGAAAGAGTATAAAGAACAGGACACACATGGATTGATAATCTCCCCAGGACACCCCTTCCTTACACACATGGATGCAGACTCATGCACTGAGAACTTCTGTGAGCTGGTGGCTGAAAGAGCTACTGTTTGTAGCCACATCACATCATCCAAAGATTTGTGGTGAGTTTTGCTTCCATAAATGTATCCAATAGAATTTTTATCACTGGAAAAGTCACTTTTATCACTGGAAAAGTCCATTGTCTTATTTCTTACCTCCTTCTCCAGATTATTTAGTAAGATACTAAATAGTACAAGCTCACAGATGTGGTCCTTCTGGCACTTCATAAAATCATTGAATCATTAAGGTTGAAAAAGATCATCAAGTCCAAACTCAGTGGTAATTCCTATTCTTTATCCACAAAATATTCCTTTCATTCTGAATTTTTCATTTTAAGGGTAATGTTTTCCTCTTTGTTACTTGCTATAAACAAACTGAAATTTGATGACATTTCAGATCAAAACACTGGATTTGACACCTCTAATCAGTTGTTTCAGATGTAAAGATGTTGTATAAATACTGATGCCTCCCATGGGATAGTTTTCTTTATTTAAAGGAGGATGCTGAAGAAATATTTATTTGGGAAATAGTTGTATTGTCTGTAACTGCAGATTTTGATCAGCAAACACACTTTGCAACACAAAAGTGACACTAGTGCATGAAGTGGGATGGAGATGAGGAATGGAGAGGCACAAGGTGAGGCATTAGCAGTGTCTCAGCCTTGCTGCTCTAGCAGCTGGTGGATGTCCTAAGTGGATTGGAAAAGTTGAATAATTAAAAAAAAAAAATGAGGAAAACACTCTCTGCATATTACGAGTAATTAAATATCTGAATTAAGACAATTAATGAGGTACTGTTCCCACAGCTTGTATGGAGCCAGAGCCCTGTCAGTGACCTGTTATTTGTTTTTCATGTGCTATCTGGGCAGCTGACACGTAGCACAAGCTGTAGAGATCTCCAGCTTTCACTGCTCTGGCCTTTCCAGGGGGTTATCACAAAGTGCACGTGAGCCCAGTAGCTGTTTTCCCGAAATGCATGGCAATGTGCCATATACCTGAGAGGGGAATAGCCCTGAACTGAAGAGCTTCAGTTACTAGGAAGCAATGAAAAAAATATCTCTAGAATTCCCAATAAGTATTTTTTTCAGAGAAACAAGAGGCCAGCGAAAGGGTAATCAGGATGGAATTGTGGAGAGAAGGAATAACAGGGAAAGAGGGAAAACAAAACTAAAAGGAAGGAGGATTGAAGTAATAAAAATCCATCAACTTTCAGTTTGCACTTAATATCCAAGGCATTATGGTAAAGGATGTGTTAGGAAACTTGGCGTGGTAAGGAGAGCAAAAGCAGCATTTTATCCTGCCCTTTTCCTTCATGCATCACAAATGGAGTGTCTGGAAAGACTGAAGGATACAACGTATTTATGGTTTGCACTGATTTATTTTTGAAATTCTTGTAGTATTTATAAGCACTGTTTATCAGACCTCGGGATAACTTCCCTGCCAAGACAAACTTTCCTGTCCCTTTCTGAATCCTGATATGCTCCTCATCTCAACCTTCCTCTTTGACGATGACTTTCCGAAGGCAGCGGTGGAAGATGAGCGAAGATTTATTCTCATGTTGCTTTTGGTGGAGGCCACACGCAGATTCAAAACTGCAGAGCAGCCTGCCAGAGGCTCCAGCATTATCACACGCAGGCTTTCTGGCTCTTGGTGGGATTACTGAGAGGATTATTGGTGAACAAGTCTTGGAGCTTTGCTGTTTTAATGCGTGATGTGTGTTCAGGAAGGCTGGTGACTTAGAGACACGGGTGCTCGGACACGTAGGGCTTCTGGGCACATGGGATCTGTCTCCAGGGAGTATTTTGGCATCCTACTTCTGTTTAGGTATCTCAGATCCTATTGATGCTTAATGTCTTTCCCCATTTTCCTTTTTCTGGTTGTTGTTTTTTTGGGTTTTTTTTTAAAGGTGTTAATGCTGCTTGCTGTTTTTTAAATCCATCAGTGGAATCGAAACAAAACAATTCCATGACTCAAGAAATTATGGAGACAAGCAGGTCTTATATCAAGTCCTTCAATTTTGATTCAAGGAATTATTGAAAAATGTTAACAAACGGTCAATTCTTATGAATTACTACACCGGATATGTTGACCTGAACTCAAGTTCCTTTCCACCAGTGAGTTTTACCTTTGATCTGTGAGGAAATGTGTAATGGGGAAGGAAAGAAATGGAAAGAAAATAAAGTGGGGATGGATAAGAACAGACTTTAATAAACAACAGCACGGGTAATGGGTGAGTCTCTGTTAGTAGGACGCTTTGGGGTTGTCCATGCCTAAACTGTTCTTCCTGTAACGGAGTGGGAAGATTGAAGAACATTGCAACCAGAAACTACAGGAGATGTTTTCTATGCTGTTGCTTCTAAAGATAACAGGTCAGACCTTCCATGGGTGAACATGAGCTGAAGTGGAATAAAGTTGGCAGGATCTGATTCAGCTCCAGGGTGTGTCTCTTTTTGTGTTTACCTTTTTTTTTTCTCAGACGTCGTAGGCTTTTTCATGGCTTATTTTCAACTGGGGAGTCACCCACACTCAAAAGAAGTGTCTCGCCAGCAAGCCTCAGGTGCGCTCCAGTGAAAGCAGGACCATAAAAGTGGTAGTGAGGGACGTGAAGACAGCTCCAAGACTTAAATTTATATCTCCCAGGCTGCCACAGTGCATCTGTTTTCTATTTGGGCTTGCACGCGTGTGTTTTCTTAAGTTGACATTTTAGAAAAATTGGAACATTTTGTCATTTCCCTCCGTGCAGATGTACGGGCAGGAGAGGGATGGTCAGCTGGGAACTTGTGCTCAGCTAGAAGGGGAGAGTTTTCTCCGTAGTAAAGGGTCAGATTAAGGTAACCTGAACCTGTGCTTGGAGTCCTTGCTCTCAGCAACTGAGCACAGGCTCAAAACTCAGCTGTGATTGAAGAGAAAGGCAAAAGACCCAACAATTCTTCTTGCCTTTAAAACTTCAGTGAATGGCTTGAAAGGCAAACCTGTCGACTACTAGAGTTTGCAGAGAGCCTTAACAGGGAGCAACTGAGATTCTAAGTATTTCCTCTCCCCTCTGAATCTTTAGTTCTTGGGTAGAACGTCCCAGGTTGACTTAATCTGATTTTCCTTCTTGTAATACAGAGAGCACGTCCACCAGTGTCTTCAGGTGGCCAAAAAGTGGTGTGAGGAATGTCAGTAGCTGAAATACTTGAGCTGAAGGACAAGTCCTAAGTGATAGACACACACGGGGTTGCCCACTTTGTCCATTGGTCTCTCCTTTTCTTTCCTGCCTTGACTTGCTAACACACCAAGAGATGACTTTTCACAGGGGAAATAACAGTACTGAGAAAAAAAGAAAAAGGTCTGAGTGAAAAAATAAGACCTTTCATGTCAACTTTAAGGAGTGGTGACAAAGAAATGAAAGTTGACTTTCAATAAAGATCAGTGAATTGTTCCTTGTCCTCTCTGCCCATAAATCCAAGGGGACTTTTTAAAACATTACTTAGTCTGAAGCAGTTGCTATTGATTCCTTGTCTCCTGCCTTCTCTGGAACTTCAGGCTGCTAACATCTAATGGCATAAATGACCTCTTGCCTTTCCTCAGCAGATTGATGTTTGCATCACAGCTGGGACATTCATGCTGTGATTAATACAGTAAATGAAATTATAATAATAGGGTAGGTTTGAATTTTTACTAGGTCAGCATTCAGTTCCTGGGCTCACCTTGTGATTCAGGTTTCTGAAGCATCCTTAGATTCATAAGCACATCTTTCCCAAGACTGATGCAGCTTTTTATATTCCTATATAAAGCAAATTGAACTCCAAGCAACTTAGAGGCAAGAAGGTTTTTAATGACACTGACTACTGATCCATTAATATTTCACATAACTTTTGGGTTTTTGGTTGTTTTGTTTTGTTGGGGTTTTTTTTTGCAAGCAGGGCTGACTAGATCACATATTCCCTCCCCATCCTTGGAACCATTCCAGGTGAGGTTGGTCAGGGCTCTGAGCACCCTGCTCTGGTTGCAGATGGCCCTGCTCACTGCAGGGGGATTGGACTGGATGACCTTGAAAAGTCCCTTCCAACCCAAACCATTCTATGATTCTATGACTCTATGATATTTCAGTGACAGCTTCTTCTTGCCAATGGCTTCACATTCTGCACTGATTATTGCAACAGCTCCTTCACACTAAGCATTTCACACTGGTTTAAATTGTCAACTAAGCAAAAGTTCAACTGGCCTGGACACTCTCCTGTGCAAGGGAAATGCTTTTAAAAGAAGCAATTAGGAATAACCATTTGTTTACTAAATTTTCCAGATATGCTGCTGTCAGGTCTGAGGGGGTGGTAACCTCCACCCTTCAGAAAGCAGATTTTTAGCTCAAGGAAAGCATCTTTCATACTCACGCAACACTGAAGCAGAATGAATTGCTTGCTGACACATATCAATAGCTTCTGCCAAATAATACATGATTTAAGGCAACTAATGCACTGTGTGATGATAGCTGAAGGCAAGCATATCCCAAAAGATATATTGCTTACCACCTGCCTGGACAAGAAGTGCAAATGTTATTGCAAACAATTTTGGGGCAGCTCTGCACTTCTAAAATTCTGACATAGGAGTTTGGTTTGAAAAGATATTTTCCATAAGATGCTGTTCTCGTTTTGTCTCACTGCTAAAACCAAAACTTAAGTCCTTATTTCAGAGGTGGTCTGTGTGGAAAATAAATGAATAAATAATCATCTAAGATCAGTAGGAAGAAGAATATTACTAATAGGTTAAAAAATCTTGGATTTTTAAAATTATTTTAAAGCAAACCAGCCTAAAGAAAGAAATATTTCTTGTAGCTTTGAATGGCATCAAAATTTGAATTAAATCTCCAATAAATACTTGAAATTTAAATGTACTATCTATCAAAAACTTACTAATAATAGAAAATGTTTTCAGAATGGTGATTTACCTTGGTAAGTATCTGTTAAAGAAAACAGATACTGGGGTTTCTTATATATGAAAATTAATGGAATTGAGGAATTGTGGGCTTTTTTTCTAATTAGAAAAGCAACAGTTTGTCTTCTAAAATGTTCCTGCTTTGTCCTCCCTAAATCCTGCAGTACTCCTAGCAAAAAGAAATGGTTGAACTAGTATTGATGTCCTCTCTTCAGCAAGAAAGGCTCCTGGAATCCTTACACTGCATTACATTACATTCCTTACATTGCACTGTATATAGAACTGGACTCACTTTAGCAGAGTCAGGTGACGTGTCACATCTTTTATTTTGTTATAAATTTCATAAAACAGCAGAGGAAAATATTTAGGGGGATACAAATACATTTGATTCTAGCAAGATAAAAAGTTGGGACAACAAAATCCAGATTAAACCCCAGAATCTTTTTTATTCTTATCTTTCTCTCTCTAAATTCATGCTTTTATTTGTATGATGATTTGTACAATAAAATAGATTAAAATTTCAAAATTATACAATATCTATGAAATAATGAAAACTTTTACCCATATGCCACGTCATGGAAATATTTCAAAGAGTTCCAAAAATATCCACTTGGTTTGGAGAGGGTTAGAAGGGACTTGAGGAGATGGAAGCCAGTTCATCTGATAGAGAGGACATCTACTGAAATTAAATCAACCATGACAGATGTGTGTTGAAAATATTCTACAAAACCTTCAGATTGTTGGTTCAGAGCTTCTTGAGAAAATGATTTGGCAGTGAAGCTGGAATTAGTGAAATATTTTGGCTTGCATGGGATGAATATTTTTCACCCACCCCAACTAAATTAGACACAACAAGGAAGAGGAGGAGCAGAAAATCATTTTGGAGTAATATTCTATTGTGAGAAATTAGAGTGTGGAGAATAAATTACTTGTTTAAGGTCAGATAGGAAACGTATGGCCAAGGCCTTTGGGACATCTATATCAAAGCTTGGACTGATGACTTATCCTTCCTTTCTTCTTGTTTTTATACGTGGATTGAACATATTACCCAAAGTCAAGCAATCTTTACCATCAAGGGAAAAAAAAAAAAAAAAAAGCCAAGCCTTTCTTTCTCTCTCCTTCTTAGCATAAAGTTAAAGGTCTTCTGTGAGCTGAATGGAGGAGTGGGAATCTTGACACATGAGTTTTGCACCTGAGCAAAAGATTTTACCCCATTGGCAATATCTGAAAATCTCCTTGGTCATTCTATTTCTGCCAAGCAGTCAGGAAAAGAGCTGAGGCATGTGGGTGTCCTACCTGGTAATGCTGGTGTCTATTCTGAGCAACCGCCTAAAACCTCTTCCTTCCCCTCATGTTCTCATTTCTTCTCACTCCCAAATGCCTTTCTTGGGCAACAGAGAAACAATCTCAGGGTTGTCTGGAGAAGTGCCAGAAGGTAGCCTTGCAGATAGACATCTCACTAAACTTATATAGATATTTATAGATATGTATCTTCTCACATTAAAAGCAAACAAACAACTTAGTGCCAAAATTTCAGGTTATTCATCTCTAAACAATAGTTTTCAGATGACATTTTGAAAAACCTGAACCTTCATGACTGCCAGGAAAAGACATGAGCACTAGAAATCACAAGAGATATGAACCTTTCCTTCTTGAAGGAAAGAGCAAGATATTTGTCCAGATGATGGTTTCAAAGCAACCAGGAAAAATGTTCTTCATGGTGTCTCTCAAAATAGCACCCACGAAGATGTCCTTGGGATCACCTCAGTTGGGTGGGTGAGCTGCAGCTACTTGTCTCTCTGGGCTGGGGAGACGCTGATGCCATAAATCCATCACCAGATGCTTTGATCCTTACTTAAACCCTCTGACATGCAAGCTCTCCTTGAAATAAGGCCAGCTACTGGCAGGAGAACTTCTTCCTGATGGACCCTCCTATCTTCCCCAGATTTCACAGTTTTTACCAACATGAGCAGAAAGGGAGTCAGGAAAAGAAATAAGGAAGGGAAAAAAACCCTCATTATTTTTCACACAAAACAGCCTGTGAACTCCAGAAACTCCAGATATCTATTTGCAACTGACAACAGAAAACTACCTGGTTTTCTATAAAACACTGATTTCAACATGTACTAAGTAGGGCAAAAACTGGTAATTAAAAAAATTAGTATTGTTAAAAATTAGCAATAAAACCTCAAGAAAAATAAATTAAGAGAAAAAGAAGAAAAAGAAAAAGAAAAGGAAAAAAAGAAAAAGACAGGGAAAGAAAAAAACAGAAGTTTACATAGGAACAGGTCCAATTGAATTTCTAACAGCCAAGACAGGAGACCAGTGGCAAGTATTGGGGATTCAGTTCTGTTTTGATTGACAATGTAGGTTATGCTGGCATGGCTCTTTGAAAACAGGTGTGAGCAGTCCCCATCCCACCTCCAGATCCTCTGTAGACAGTCTGCACAGACACTTCAACAGTGCTGAAGGTTTTATTAAGTATCCTCTGGCTTTATAGCACAGATCCTGCTGTGGATAGACCTGAGTTTATGTCCAATTGGTTTGGAACATGGGCAGAGGAATTACATGTTTTGACTGGACAGGCATCTCCTCGGGGATTGTGAATGGCTCCAAGCACAGTGTTGATGAGCCGTAAAAGTATGTAAAACACTGAAGGGAGAAAAAAAACACCAACTAAACAAAACCAATATCCCAACCACCCCCCAAAAAAACAACAACACCACATCAGGACTCATGTTCCATTACTGACCTTGATGGTGATTCATAGTATGACCTTGGCCAACTCATCTCATCTTGTTATGCTGGCATTATTAACTGAGACTGAGTCCTTTCATAAATGCCTTGTCCTAGCAAGAAAAATAGGGTTCCTGTGGTTGTCAGGAAAGTCCCTTCCTGTCAAGAGCAATGGCCAACCCAGTTTTTGAAACTGTAATACTTCCTGCATCATGTTGGGACTGCAGATGATTTACAGAATGGACCATCGCAGAGCCAGTAAAGCTGAGTTATGGCAGGAATGGCTGGAGGGAATAACTCTTGATGTAATCGAGGGATTGGAGAGCTTCTCTTACCAAAGAAAACTTACGGGGTTTTGACTTTTTTGGCCTAGCAAAGTAAAAGCAGCAACAAGGAGAAATGCTGTGGCTGAACTTCAAGGAACAAGATGAATTGCCAAAGTCATATGATAATTCTGGCATGAGGAAAAGGAGGTGGAAAGGAGAAAGAAGCCATTGATAAAAGAAACAGAATAGAAAATCCAAGCACTCAGGTAACTGGACAATGGATCTTTCTAAGTTTGTAGGTGGGATCAAAAGTGGAGGACATTTTTGGAGAACTCTGTGATCAGGGAGTTACATTCAAATCCTCACATTCTTTGAAGATCTTACATAATCCATGGGGTAAGGTTCATCTGGTGTTTAACTGCCCAGTAGCTTTGACATCACAAGCATTACACTAACAGAAATATTACTCCAACCTGTAAGGGAGAGAAACAGAGCCATACAATTAGACACTGGTTTAACTCGCTCTGGTTCCAGTGAAACCAGAAGAATGACTTTCAGCACATGACAGAAATCCCCAAATGGTGAATCAAGACTCTTAAACATCAAAAGGACCCTTACAAGGAGTAAGACATTAATTAAGAATGCCCTCTCCCTCAATGAATTCAAACTATAAAGTGTATTTGTCTCAGGACATAGTTTGAAACAAAGCCCCAGATCTCATCATTGGCTTTGGATGATGCCAGAGATGTCTTTTGGATGATGAGAGCCAGTCCTCTGGCTGAGAAGGATAAAGTCGGCATCTCCAGGACTTGAACCAAGGTGTTAGGTGAACCTTGATGCGAGTGATATCAGGTTTGCAGATCCTGCAAGCTGAGAGGTAGTACATATCGAACACTCCCTACCCCAATCTCTCCTCCCCTCCCTTCTGCCTGCCCATGGTCTCTGTCTTGTTTAGTCTAGACTATACAATCTCATTATGTTTCTTAATTCCTGATCTCTTGCTAAAATCAAACTGGATAAGATTACATGCCAGATAAGGCAGAAAATTCCACCAAAGCCAAATGACATGATCTTATTAAATGATGACTTTTAATTCCTATCTCTGCTAATTAGCGTAGCGTGCCATGTGGAATCCAATGAAAGCAAATTCCATTCGTTTCTCCCCTGTCTCTCTGTTTCCCACCTGTCTGCTATAAAGGATTTTCAGTGAAGGAGATGGTTAAGGACAAAATTAGTTTATTAAAGGGATCCATCCTCTTCTGAAAGACCTTTTTTTCACCGCCTTCCCCCATATCTCTATGTGAGACAGAAGTGGCATGAAACTCTTCCAGATGGTCATCTTCTGAAGGATGACTTTGCCTGCTTGGTTTCATCTGTTGGTAATCTATACTAAAACCCCAGGGTTTTCTAAGAATGACATTTTTGCTGAAATGAAGGTGGCTTCAGGGTAGAGTATGGCAGGTGGTGTAAACTATGAGGTACAAGCCATTTGCTACTCTTCCTCCTCTGTGAGCCAGAAAAACATGATACACCATCTAGACAGACAAATGTTCACTCCCCTCTATCCTGTGTTGCAAGAGCCAATTCCATCTATGATTAAACAGTGATCTGTTCAAGCACTCCTCGCACAAACACCATGGGCTATGTTCAATCCCAGGGGAAAAGGGTTAGTTTATATTGGGGCTGAAGGTGATAAATAAGCTCCTCTTTACTCCGCTAGCTGTGAATCAGCTTTAGCAGTGCAGAAGTAACCACCTGCTCGAAGGGCAGAGGTTAGGAGCCAGCTGTCCTGGCTTCTGCTCAAGCTGGGAGCAAAGCAGGCTGCAAAGACTCAAAGCGTTTGCTTGAGGCTGTTTGCTCCCAGAGGGTTGTGAGAGATCAGAGGAGCAGAGAGGAGAAAAGTGCTTGGAGATGCTTTAAACACTTAAATTCAAGAACTGCCACGGCTCAGCGTCTTCAATGCTAATTAAAAAGATATGGTTTATTTGCCTGTTACTGATGAGTAAGAAGGGGTTTGTGCTGCAAAAACAAAGGTTCCTTGAGGGAGTTTTGTTTCTGCCTAATGTTTATGGATAATGACAGGTCTAGCTAGGGGCTCAGAAGAAGCAGCTTCCTCTGTTTGGAGTCTACAGGAGGCTTCCAATGGGATTGGTTTTTACTGCATGCCCATCTTCTGAAAATTAGGACCCTGTTGACAGTGCCTATGCTGATAAAAGTGTTCAAAACCAAGCTCAAACACGACCTTCATGCTGTTCTGGTCCATAACCCTCTCCTAGACAAGGTCCAGACACAGTTCAGCCCAGCACATCAGCCCCTGGGGACCATAAGCAAAATGAGCAAGACTACATCCTCCAGTCCTACAGTGCTAGCCTAGAAAGATTTGCATGCTCAAACACCCTTCTTTGTCCTCTTGTTGCACCCCAAAGGAAGGGAAACATGTTTACTTATCTTTTTCCTGTGACAATGCTACTGTTGGATTTCAGCAAAACCTTCTAATGTGTCTAAAGTGTCTAAAGACACTTTGAACGAAGCATCTGCCAGACAAGAAGGTTCACAAGCAAAATGTGAAGCAAAGGAGATCCTTAACCAAACACTATGCAATGTAGACATGGCCGGTCTATGCCTCCTGACCACATGGCCAAACTTAGCTCTCTACTCTTATTTAATTAGCAGAATAGACACAGACAATGATGCAGTTAAAAATGGAGCCATGGAAAACCATTAATCACTGTGAGACAGTGGAAGAGTAGATGGGTACGTAGACCAACAAACAGGTAAGTAAACACAGAGTATTGTCATCAGAGTATCATTTCTCAGATTGATAACATCCGTGCTCCTACCTGCTCTAAATATAGGAAGCTAAAGGGATGCCAGGGTTGCTTGGTTACCTGGAGATGGGAACAGGATGGAGACAGCACTAATTAACTTCTCATTCCCTGGCTGTTCTGTGTAAAATAGAAACTTATCATTAACATCCTGCTGCACCATGGATTGCTTTCCTTCTGTGCAAAAAAAAAAAAAACCAACACAATAAAAATTGCAGTCTCTTCCCATCCAGGGTTTTAAGGATCAGCATTGCAGTGAGAACCTCTGCAAAGCCATGAAAACAGACAGCTCCTTTAATCTATTAGCTGTCTAAGCAATGAAAAGCAAGACCCATCACCTGAGTAAAGAGTCACCACCACGATCTTTGCCATAGCCTGGGCTGGCCTTCCTGCTAATTTAAAAATTGGAATAAGCCAGCACTGAATTTACATTTGTTACTGAGGAATACCTGTCACGGGCACACAGAGAGTAGAAAGGAAGGAGAGAATTGCATCAATTAGGGCTTTCTTTGAGCAACAACCAAAGATAAGAACAGACAAAGCACTGGCCTCTGGACAAAAGCTTCTCATGCTGTTAACTCACAACGCACACTGGGTGAACATCTGTGCCCTCTGAGTCATGGTGGCTGCCAAATTTGCATTTGTTTTCATGCCTTTGCATACTCAAAGGTCAAGTTAGCTTTGGCTTGCTTTCCCCACTCATCTCCTGGGCACCATCAAGGAACTTGAGCCCTTTTCCTTTCCAGCCAATGGAATTCACCCTCACACATTCCTCTCTGTGCAGCCAGGTACAGATCTGATAAGGGCCTGCCAGCCTCCTTCTAGGAACCAGAGCATCTCCCTCTGGCTGAGGTTGGCAGAGTGTGTGGTTATAGCTGTCTGTGGTCATTTACATCTGGACCAAAATATTTTCTGACCATTGAAGATGATGGATCTGGAGATGGAAGAGAGTCAGCAGAAGGGTATCTTTCATTATCAACCAGGAGATGAGGCCATGGTTCTTTCAACAGTAAATGGTGACATGCTTTGAAAAGGTAAATTAAAAACTTCAAGACCAAGGTGTATTTTCATTTCAGGGATCCCTTTTCATTCTGGGATTTCATTTAATCCCCTGTGGTCACCACAGAAGACTCCAGCTGGGTCACTTACCCCAAACTCCTCATTATAGTCAGCAGAGAGAAACCAGGACTTCTAAGGCACATCTTCTGACTTTGTTTAAGCATCTACCCAGAGGACAATGAGCCTGTCCTAGACTGTATTCACTACATCTTCATGACCTGGCAAGGGGAACTGAGGTGACTAACTGCAGTGGAGGTTACACCACCCTGGATCTATGCGTTAAGTCAGATGAATCTCCACCCCCACTCCATCATTAACTCCTGCCTGTGCATGCAACATCTTCAGCACAGGTCCCAGCAGCCCCGTGGAAACACACCTGGCCTTCCCTGCATGACTGATGGACTGACATGATCCGGGTGTAGTGTAGCACTTGGGTGAACTCAGGAATACACAAGATCAGAGCAAGGGAGGTGGGTGCCTCGTGTCCATTACTGCTTAGGGCTGGAAGGATGTAAGGAGCTGATGAGCTCAGAATAGCTCTGCCCTGTGCTCCTTCCACTGACTGAACAACCCAGCAGAAATTTGCCCAATCATTTCTTTCTAACTTAATTCTGCTTCTCATTTTCATAGTGTTCTTTCCTTTCATAGAATAGAATCCTAGATTCATTTAAGTTGGAAAAGACCCTCAAGTCCAACCATTAACCCAGCACTGCCAGGTCACCAATAAGCCATGTCCCTCAGCACCACAGCTCCACGGCTTTGAAACCCCTCCAGGGATGGGGACTTCACCCCTGACCTGGGCAGCCTGGACGAAGCCTTGAACACTCTTTTGGGTAAGAAATTGTTCCTCATGTCCAACCTAAACATCCACTGGTGCAACTCCAGGACATTTCTTCTTGTACCTATTACTTTTTCCTTGGGAGAAGAGACTGACCTCCACCTGTCTCCAACCTCCTGTTAGAGAGTTGTTGAGAGCAGAAGGTCTCCCCTGACCCTCCTTTTCTCCAGGCTCAACAACCGTCTCGTTTCTCTCTAAAACTAGGGTAGGGACTAGCTCAAGACTGATGGCCCTTACCAGTCCAGGGTGAGAGCTCAAGACTAACTTTGTGATGGATGGAGAAACACTGATCCAAAATTCATTGCTCAAGTACCTAAACCCCATCTTGTGCAGGGCTGCAGGGACCTCACCAGCAATGGTATGTCAGCTCACGGGAACAACCAGTTCCTGGAGCTGCCACCTGCCCCCACAAAGTCAGAGAAAGCTTGGAAGGGGGCTTGATGTGCTGCCGAAGCTGCCTTCTATTGCTTAGAGAAAGAATGTAGCTGATTTCCCTTTGGTTTCTGAGATTACACTATCTGGCTCACCTGTGACTCCTGCGGTTTGGGCCTTGGGCCTCAGGGTCTTTGTTGGGTTTTATTCCCCCACACACCCCCCCATCCCCTGGCCTCCAATGGGAAGTTGTGCAAGTTCGATGAGTGCCCATAAAAACGCCTCCTCTCTGCAAACAAACCCTGACATCAAAGGGAGGTGTGAAGGGGAGCCAAAATCTCAGAATCAAAGGCACTGACTCATTTCTGATGCATCCCCCTGCGTTGCCAGAAAGGCCACAAGCACACCGTGATCCCACCGAGGCGAGATGTGCACCCACCCTCCCTCTCACCCTTGGGGAAGCCTTGGATTGACCCTATCACAGCAGCACCCTTTTTCCATACACCACCTCTTCTCATCTGCTGCTGGAAGAGAAGCAATCAAAGCCCAGGTCTCCTTGGTGTTTGTCCTCATTCTGTCCTGCAGCTCAGACACGCACCAACAAATGATGACCAGGGAGGCACTTCAAAGCCAAATCTTTTTTAATGACCAAGTTGAGGGACCACCTCTGACCTCCCCATAGGGGAAACAATAATTGTTGACAGGGCTGGAAAAAATGTTCTCATTGTGAACATAAACAGGCTGGAAGGAGTTTGCAGTGCCAGATGTGGCTGAGAAGTGTTTAGGAGCTGAGACAACATATGAAATTTCCATCACATTGTTAATAATCAGAGAAAGGGTCTGGGTGGTGGCTTTTATTTTATTTTTTTTCCCCTGGTCAATACCAAACTGGAAAACAGACATCAGCAATATTTCTCAATTGTTTTGTTTTGTTTTTTTTTTTTACCTTTCTTCCCTTCCTCCTTCTCCAATCTTAATTGGAACTGAAAGTAAATTGGGCATTGTCTTGGGAGTGTTTTTTTGGCAATAATCTGCCTTGCCCATGTTCTGATGGTTTTCTTCTCCTTTCTCCAGGCTGAGCATTCCTTGTTTTTAAAGCAGTTTTTACTACTTCTTTTCTTATATGTCCCTCAGGGAAATAAATGCCCAGCTGAGCTCTCCCTTCAAGAGACTTTGAGCCTGTAGGGTCCCTGTTACCCACATGAAAATGTGGGAACTGCAGAGATTTTACTGGTCCTGCACTCCAAGAACCCATCCTGACTCTATAGCTTGGAAGATCTTGGACTTGGGAGAGCTTTGGAGGACAAGTGATGCACTGGGCTGTCCAAAGGAATGATCCCCCAGCCTTGCTGTTGTTTGGACCACCATTCTGAGAAAAGCATGTGTTGTGTTCAAAATAATTTGTTTTCTCTGTCAAATATTGGGTCCAAGAAGTGAAGAAGAGACTCATGATTAATTCGGTGTCCTCAGGGGATGTAGACTGTAGCTCTCCAAGACCATTTAACACTCTTCCATGGGACCCAGATGCCCAGTCCCCATTTCAGCTGGACAGATTGGTGCAGCTTTATCAATAGCTGTGAAGCTCTTATGGTTGTACTTGTGATGATGTTACTTCTTATTTCATTTAGACCAGCAAAAAACATCCTACATTTGCCTTTCCAACACATTTCTGTCCCCTTGACATTTTATTCCTACACCTCTGGGTCTCTTAGTAAAATGCACAATACCTGATAATTAATACCTGATAGTTAATGCTCTGTGGGGAGGCTAGAGAGACACTGCTCCAAACCCTGAAGTTTGTTGCTGGCTGGCATTAGACAATGTTCCTCCTGGTGCAGCATCCAGGGAAGTCAGGGGGGATGAACCAGGTTAGGTTGATTTTATCTACTGTATAGATATATCCATGTTGAATGGTAAAGTACAGCATTATAAGGTCACGGAAAAAGGAAAACAAAACAAAACAAAACAGTTAAAAATTGTCTTACATGAGAATCATGTCTGGGAGGCTTTTGTACCCTACTTGTGACTTTTCCTTAGGAGAAGCTTCTTTGGTGTGAAGGTGTCAGAGCCTGTGCCAGGCTGCCCAGAGAGGCTGTGGAGTCTCCTTCTCTGGAGAGATTCCCAACCTGCCTGGACACTGCAATCCTGGTCAATCTGCTCTGGGTGACCCTGCTGGAGATGATCCCCAGAGGTCCCTTCCAACCCCTACCATGCTGGTATTCTGTGTTTCTGGTCTGGTCCCCTTCAGTCACACATAAGAATGGCACAGTTTAATCCAGAATATACAGATCATCCAGTGTTGAAAGCTCCAAACACTGCAGGTTTTTTCACCTTCCCAAAAACAAATGGATTAGGACAAAAGACATACAATCAAACCATGGTTTCCCAGAAAATGATGAAGAATGCCATACGACTTAAATTAAACATGGGAGCTTTCTCTGAATCAATAGGGTCAATCAATCACAGAACTGAAGTTATATATGGGCTTAAATGTTTTATGTCTCCTACCCTTAGACTTGGAATAAGGAAAATGAGGTTATCAAACAGCACTACACAGGCTCCTATAGCCAATGAAGATCTCAGACTGGCATTGCAATCTGGAAATATTTTCTCCCTCTTTTTCCTGTTTTTAGGGAGACAGCAATTAACTGCCTTAATTAGGAGTCTGAAGTCAGATGAGAAGAATCTGACCTTAGATATTCTATCCTACCAGTTGCTCAGGGTGAAATTACTCAGGGTTTTATATGCACCCCCCTGCTGAGATGACACAGCAGGAGACTTGGATGGCAATAGTCGGGTTACACTGACATCAGATGTACATTTTTGGGATGTGGGTTGGACAAGGCATTGGTAACCCCTTCCTGACTCTGAAACCTGGTTGGATAGAAAATGCTGTGGTGTCTCTGTTGTTATCTGCTCTGTAGCTCCAACCTCCTGGCCTGTTGGCTCAATCCAGCTCTGACTCAGAGGGAAATCTGCCATTTCTTGCATTGCCAGAACACTTTTCTCCAGCAGATAGGTGTTCCTTGGAAGTCTCTAATGAAAATCCTTGTTCAGATTCGCCTTGCACAGCTTAGGTCAGACAAAAAAATGTGATTGCAGCGAGACATCCTGCAGTCATCCAGGAACAAGTTGGCCCAGGAGAAAGGGAAATCAGAGGGCAGCCCACACCTCTCAACCAGTTGCCTGCCAGCTCCCACACCTCCTGAGTATTCCCCTGCTTGGAAAGCATCTCACAGGCATTTCCACCCTTGACCAGAGGTGCTACTGTGTCTGCTCCATTAAGCAGACTTCACACCCCCATAACCTGTGATCTTTGTTTTATCACTCAATTCCCTAACTTAAGTAGATTCAGAGAGTCATCAGGGTCTGCAGGCTCCTTTGGAGATTCTTTCTCTTCTTTTCGGCTCATAACTACTCTTTGCCATTTTGGAATGTGAAGCAAAACACTCAAATGTCAGCAGGTCCCAGTGGAACCTTTAGCCGTAGGTTTTCAAAAGCTTCTTCAAACAAGAATGAGTTCAACCTAATAATAATGCCAATAACACACATAACAGTAAAAAGAAAAATATATATATTGTATTATTTCTTCAGAGCCTCAGTCATGAACTGCTCAGGCTTTCGTACAGACAAAACATAAAACCAGCACCATCCAAAACAGGCTCAAAGTCCATTACTGAGGTCCAGACACTCGGTTTAAGGTGGTATTATCCAGCTTCCCAGTTTCCAAAATGAGAATTAGAGGTACTATAAATTTAAAATTCCAAATCTTCTAGACCAGATGTGAAGTTTACTTATTATTACAGTTTTTGATTCTTCCTTTTTGGATTTTTCTAAATTAATGATTGGGAATCACAATCCCTGGAGGGGTTTCAAAGCCGTGGAGACATGGTGCTGAGGGACATGGTTTAGTGGTGCCCTGGCAGTTCTGGGTTAATAGTTGGATTTGATGATCTTAAAGGTTTTTTCCAACCTAAACAATTCTACAGTTCTGTGATTCTCTCAATGAGGACTTTCAGTACTGGCCTATGGATTGGGTTGGGTGTAGCTCCTTTGGGGACTGAAGGATCAGCTTAACCTGCTTTGGGCAGAATTTAATCAGAACATTTGCTCCAGTTTTTTCTAATTTCACCCTTTTTGGCAAAGTCAGACTACAAAAACTTTTCAAGTGCAGGTCTAGCCAGCTGGCATGGTCATATCTTTCATTCATAGGTAAGAGGTTTTGTAACACATCTACCAGGTATGATAACATCCACCTCAGAAGTGCCCATGTTGCAAGGAGACATGAAGTGATCCCATGTCTTCACTTCTACATTAAACTTACAAAAGCAACTTGATGTCTCCTAGGGGCAAAGGTACCCAGGGAATTTAATTTATTTAAGTTCAAGTCACAGTGGGCTCTAGATTATCCTTCTGATAGTCTAGAGCTCCTTCTGCTGGGCAAACAGCATCATGCATGGGTCTTGGCCTCCAGCTCTGAAATTGGAGACTGAATTTTCTGGTTTTGTAGAAACTACCAGACAGAAGGTCTGGTTTGGGAGGGTTTATCTGTCTCCTCCTTCACCAATATAAAAATAATCATGATATCACCATTATACTGTCAGTAATATTTACGACCTATGTCATTTAGTCATAATCTTTCACTTCCGGAATATGTAGGAAAACTGAGAATGTTTCTTTTAACCACCTCAAATATACATCCAAGTCCAGGGAGCAATAGGGCAGCTGTCTAACAGCTGTACCTGACAGAAAGAGGTATGAGATGCAGAACATCATGGCCAGCTCACGTCATGAGGAACCTCTTCTTTTAGACACTGAAGTCTCAGCGCATCTCTGATACAATCCAGAGGCCCTAGTAAAATCTTTTTATTAAAGATTTTGCATTCTAGCTCTTGCACTGGCTTTATTATTCATTATAACCCTTATTACAAAGATGTCCTAGTGGGCTAAGACATATGAACACATCCCCACCAACAACTGCCTAAAAGGCAAGGAGAGAAAGAAAAGCCCACCCAGAAGGGCTTAAACCCAGCTCCCCGGCTCACCCTGTTGCTATTTTGCATCGCTGTTAATTTATGTGCCACTGACAGATTCATTACCAGCTGAGATTAACACCACCAAACATCTCAGTCTACCTCTAAGGGTAGGAGGGTGCACTGTTTCTTTCCCACTCTCCTTGGAGCAACTGCAAGGTCTCCATCTGAGCCTCAAACCAGACATAATAGTCAAGATGTGTTTGGTATGGTTGGATCCCCATTCAACATGAACTGGTGGTGAGTTATTGATTTCAGCTGCAGTACAGTGTTACACAGCCCAGAAGAACTGCAAAGAAAATGTCTCTTTTCTCCTGATGCATCTCCCTTCTTGGTTTTTTGGGTTTTTTTTTTTTCCCCTCCCCAATACCTATCAATGGCATCTGAACGTCAGAAACCCAGTTTCTCCAGGAAAGTCAGGTGCCACTATTGGCACTGCCACCATGTGACGTTGGGCAGGTCATTTTATTTTGTCTTTGGAAGAGGAGCTCATTGTCGGTGCTGGAGAGAAGGAGAATATAATTTCTATCCCAAGAGGACACAATCAGTATTTATCTGATTTATCTTCCTCTGCTAGTTCATGCCTGCACAGTCCTTCCCATCCCTGCAGCAGACACGATGGAAAGAAATGCTTGTCCCATCTCTGGTTTAGTGCATGAACTTCCAAGATTTAGACTAGCAAAAGGGACTACAGACAATGCGTTTTACCCTCCCTCTATAAGGCCAGAAACTTCTGGTGGACAATGGTTGCAGGATTTGGGGATTGGCTCTAGATGATCTTCAAGGTCCCTTCCAACCCAAAGCATTCTATGGTTCTATGATTTTCAGAGCACTGGTCTCAGTGTTCAGTTTCCTCAATATTTGACTGCCCTTCTCTTGAAAAGAACTTGAGGTGTAGGTTGACAAGTATCCATTGTGGTGGTTTATGTGCTATTTCCCCACATCTGGGTGTGGAAGAACATACAATTTTCTAATATACCTGAGTGAGGGCTGATCCCAACTTACCAATGAAATGTTCTGGATTGGAGTCAAGGTGCTGAGCTGCAAGAGGAAAAGAGAGGGAAACAGAGGCAGGCAGATGAACTCCAGGTTCTTCACAAAAATTGGCTCTGCTCATTGCTAAAATCACCCACCTGAACATCTCCTACGATATGATTTAACAGCTGCTAAAAAATTCCTGTTTGAAACCTGTCAGCTTATAAATGGACCTGTCTCCTTCTGGGTGCTGCAAGCTGCAGGTGAGCTAGACTAAATTAACTGACAAGCTGAAGACCTTGCTCCAAGGCCCGGAGCCTGTTGGGGGTTTAGG
Source organism: Megaceryle torquata (assembly GCA_024611175.1). Lineage (NCBI taxonomy): Eukaryota > Metazoa > Chordata > Aves > Coraciiformes > Cerylidae > Megaceryle > Megaceryle torquata. Next base: position 4,561 of record JANIJG010022006.1, on the reverse strand, counting down.
ATGTAAAAACAGCCAAATAGGTCAGACCAAACATCCACCTAACGCAATATCCTATTTCATAAATCTGCAAATACCAAACGAGCTCAAGAATGCAGCAAGCGTATGGCAACGCTTCCATCAAATGCTCTCACAGCCTATAACAATTTCTGCCTTTGGGACTTCCTAAGCTGGATATAATTTCTGTGCATTTTGTACCTTTTAATGGTTTTCTCTTCCACTCATTTGTTTAGTTTCCCTATGAAAACTTTGTGTCTAAAACAGCCAGTGTCGAGGAGTTACACACTCTGGCTACCCATGTAGTGGACCCATACTCACACTTAGCTATGGGTAACCACCTTATTTAGTTGGGTTTGAACTTCACACCTGCCTTTAAATTTATACATTTTGCAATGAAGTTTTTCCTTTTGTTTCAGGTGGAATTGAAAAGGAAAGAAGAATTTCCCCTGATTTACAGCCCATTGGGACTTTTTTCTTTTTTTTTTACAGGCCATTCATCACTGTACCAAGGTCATTTGAATTTTAATCCTGTTTTGGAACATACCTTGCAGTCCAGAACAGCTTCATGTCATCTGCAAATATAACAAGATCCTTCCCTTGTCCACCACTCCTGTCCTGAATGAAAGTGTGAATACCTCTAGAGCACAGCTGACAGCATGTTCCAGCTTGATGCATCCTTCCGTTTTGATAGAAAATCCTCAGTAGCTACCTTCAAGTACAATTTTATCTCTGTTCCTGCTTCCTAGCTTAATCTGGGTCCTATTGTCCTGCCACTTGTTCCTTGGGAGCAGAGCCCGACCCTCCCTGGCTCCAGCCTCCTGTCAGGAGCTGTCAGAGCCAGAAGGGCTCCCCTGAGCCTCCTTCTCTCCAGGCTCAACAAGCCCAGGTCCCTCAGCTGCTCCTCACCCCCCTTGTGCTCCAGCCCCTTCCCCAGCTCCGTTGACCTTCTCTAGACATGCCCCAGCCTTTCCATGTCCTTCTGGGAGTGAGGGGCCCAGGATTTGAGGTGCAGCCTCCCTGGTGCCCAGTCCAGGGGGGTGATGCCTGCCCTAGTTCTGCTGGCCACACAGTTTCTGATACAAATCAGGATGTTATGCTGGGGGTTCTCCTGGGCAGAAGGTCCACAGGATGTTCTTCTTACTTTTTGTTATTACAGCATAGTGCTCTCAACCTTCCCCAAGTGTCCTGATTGTGGTCAGTCTGTGCATCAAGATTAAGGATGACCTGGTACATCAGACCCAGACCAGAAAGGGGGTTGCCCCCTAATTGCAGGAGGTAAAGAAGCCAATTATAGAGACAAGAAAAAAAATCTGTGAGACTTTACATGTCTGAAGGAAGACCTTAGTTTTTGCTGCCTGGTGTCTCTGGCTTAGATGAACCTACTTCTATGATGCTGCATTTTGGAAGAACAGTCTGTGAGTAACTGTTGGTCTCGTTGCATTCCTGGACACCACTTGTTTATTTAAACTTCCCTTGGGTGAGGTGACCTTCTTGTATATCAGCAGCAAAGTTGAGAAGCTTATCTCTTGCCACTGATTCAGCCTTCCATTCTCCTTGCAGGCAAAATCCTGTCACGCGCTGTGGGAATCTGTTTAGCACGACAGTTTGTCCTCCTGCATATTCATCATCACTGGCTTTCAACTGCAGTGAAAGGAGGCTGGAGGAGCTCGCAGGAGATAAATGAGTTTCCAGGCAAGGGAGCCTCATGGGGTCTTACTTTGCTGTTCAGGCCTTACCATGCAGCAGCTCCTGATCATTTATCATGTTCATTTCTGCTTTGCTCATCATCTTGCTTTAGGCTCAAAGAGGATGAGGAGCTTCATCTTTCCTACTGGCTGCCTTCATTACCTGCAGGAGGTCAGGCAGACTTGCAAACTTCATGCATCCTTCTTGTACAATAACCTTGTCCTACAAATTTATCTCTATTACACTAGAGTATAAATCAAGATTAGACCTTTGTGCTTTTAGCCATGAGCAAGGCACTGTGCTCTTCTACACTGAGATAAGAACTTTCTCCTTCTCTTCTGAGGCTCTTGTGAATCAAATAAGGAAGAGAGACATCAGTGGCACAGAGATGCTGTGGGTGATTCTGAGGGGAAAGTAGACCTTGTAGGCAAGCTCTTAGAGTGTTACCAGAAGGCAGCATAATCCAATGTCCCTTTCTCTGTCACAGGGAACCCACATTATGGTAGGTGGATGACCTTACCCATGCCAACCAGCTGTCCCCCAGCCTATAGGTTAAAACCTGGAAGAGAAGTCTTGGAATTGGCCTGCAGATGTATGGGGTAGAGGCCAGTTGTGCATAGTTTGACCTGTGTGCACGCCATTCAAGCCATAAGTTTGATATCAGGTTCTTGAAGCAATTTCTGTCTCCTTTAGGTAGGACATGATTATATTATTCTTGCCTTCCAGAAGGGCAAATCAGGGCACACACATCTGTCCATGGCTCCTGGGCCGATTGCTGGCTAGTCACACCTCAGGGTGTACAGACCTGGCTTCCTGAGTCCTGGCACATTGCACCATCCATCCCATGGCCATACCACTCCTCCAAGATAGGTTTTCAACCACCACTCTGGAGCAGTCTTGGTCTTAAGGCTCTGTTTTCATGTTTGAAAGGGTCTGAAGGGAGTGTGAGCTTCTCAAGTTGAACTGGCTCCCATGTTTTGTGGTCATATTTAATTCCCCAGGAATGGTCTCTGATTAGAGAGCATTTCTAACATCCATGTGAACAACTTCTCACTTTCCCCACTTTGATTTTCCTGTTTGACACTGAATTCCAGGCAGGTTTTTTTTTTCCTCGAAACCTACATTTCCAAAAACAACCACCTTAGGCAAACAAAGAACCAAAAAAACAAAGAAAAATTTCTCCACACTCAAATCATCCTTTTGGCAGATTTTCATCAGTGTTGTAAAACCCAAATATCTTTCAACGTTACCAGCCAAAGACTTGGAGAGAGAGAGCAATGCTATTCCACCACATGGATTTTTTTTTGGTTTCAAGAATCATAGAATCGTTTTGATTGGAAAAGACCTTTAAGATCATCAAGTCCAACCGTTAACCCAGCACTGCCAGGGTTACTAAACCATGTCCCTCAGCACCACATCTCCACGGGGGGCTTGGAAACCCCTCCAGGGATCATGGGGACTCCACCCCTGCCCTGGGCAGCCTGGGCCAGGCGTGGACAACCCTCCAGGGGAACAAGTTGTTCCTCATGTCCAACCTAAACCTCCTCTGGCACAACTTAACAACTTAATTGATTTGCACAAAGATACCTCCTGTAACAGGTTACAAAAGCCTACATTGTGCAGCAGGGAACATGGGGTGACTTGAGATCTTCGAGGGTAACAGGTATTGCTCTCCAGTTCTGTGGTTAGAAGCTGAAGTGTTAAACATTTCTAGCATCAGCACACGCTGTCTCCACCCAAGAGCATGCTGATGGGGGTGTAAGACATCCAGAGCTGCAGCCATCTCCCCTCACTCCATAAATCTATAGTTTAGTGCAGACATGTCCATATGAGACAATCATCAAGTGTCTCATTAGAGTCAGTGTCCAGACAGTGACTCTTCATCTCAAAGTAGAAGTCTAAAATAAAGAGGGATAATTTCCTTCTTACGGTGTTGATTTCTCTCTTTTAACTGTAAAAGACAGAGAACTTTGCTTGGATGTAGACAACCTCACTAAAGATGCTTATCATTGGGTAAGATAAAGCCAGTGCCTTGAGAAAGGATTTTTGGGAAAACAGCCAGCACAGTAATGGAACCTACACAGCTCAGCCTGAGGCTGTCGGCTATAGGGTGAGATAAATCACCCTCTCAGCTCCACCGACTGATTAGATCTCCATCAGGTGTACTGGGAGCTAGAAACCTCCATTACACATTGGCATTGATATTTTTGACAGTGTGCAATCCTGCTTGAGTTTTAATATATATTATGTGGGATTCTGTTACAAACGTAAGGTCTACTGAAAATTCAGATAGCCTACAGTATTCCTGGTACCCAAACAAGGCTGGCAGAGAAGACATAAGATCTACAGGAGTCTTGTGCCCTTCTGGATCAGGAGATGGGACCTAAGTGGGATATTAAGTGCTTGGGGAAGAGTGGCTGGAAAGCTGTCTTGGTGGAAAAGGACCTGAGTGTGTTGGTCAGCTGCTGGCTGAAGATGATCGAGCATGTCCCCAGGTGGCCCAGAAGGTCACCAATATCCTGGCTTGTATCAGAAGTTGTGTGGCTGGCAGAACTAGGGAAAGGATCATACCCCTGGACTGGGCACCGGGGAGGCTGCCCCTTGAATCATGGGGCCCTCACTCCCAGAAGGACATTGAGGTGTTGGGGCGTGTCCAAAGAAAGACAATGAAGCTGGGGAAGGACACATATCTGGTGAGGAGCAGCTGAGGGACCTGGGGTTGCTGAACCTGGAGCAAAGGAGGCTCAGGGGAGACCTTCTGTCTCTCAACAACTCCCTGACAGGAGGCTGGAGCTGGTGGGAGTCAGTCTCTTCTCCCAGGGAACAAATGACAGGACAAGAGGAAAGACAAGGAAATGGCATTTTCCTTGGGTCTCGA
>JANIJG010022005.1:0-22326 GCA_024611175.1 Megaceryle torquata | reverse complement strand
TCGCACTCTTGTTAAAGAGAGGGTACAAAATTTGGGTGTGTTTGTTATAAAAAAAAAAAAAAAAAAAAAAAAAAAAAAAAAAAAAAAAAAAAAAAGCCATATTGTTATTATTCTTGATAGCCACCAGCTTAGAGTCGATTCTGGGATTTTAAAAAATGAAAGTCTCTTTATAGTCACAAATCTTGAAAAGGTGAGAGCACGTATTGCTATTCTCAGTACTTCAGACAAACCCTGCTGGAGTATTGAACATATGTACAGAAATTCTCTCATGGCAGTGCTGCTTGCATTAATTGAAACCATGAGATTTTACATGGGAAAACAAGATCTTCAAGATCTATAGGTATGTATCAGTGCTTATGTACTTGTACCTGTGTGTTTGCAACCTGTAACCTAAGCACTTTGGCATGTATGAGGTTGCCAGGTGAGGCTGGTTGGTGCCCTTTAAGTGCATTGACCCTGTTGGTGCTCTCAGGACCCTGACTTTGAGTCCTCAATGAGATGAACAACTCGACCGTATTAACATCCAAGCCCTGAGAATTTACACATGGTCTTTACTTCAAAGTCCTAAAGGTTGATTTTGAACACTTGGGCTGATGAAACTGGAGTTGCGGTGCTGCAGAGCCCTTCAAACTGGGGATTAGATCTGCCAAAACATGGTGAAGAAGCAAGTTTCTGGTAAGATTTCTGGTGGGTTTCTTCAAGCGTGCGTGTGTTGTGATTTTGCCAAGTCAGGGGTTTGGTGGGTAAGAAGCAGCTGCTTTGCAGGTGCTGATGTGTGTGGCTATTTACAGAATTGCCCACAAAGTTGGACAGCAGGGCTGAAGCAGATATTCTGGCCTCACATTTCAATTTTAAATGTTTACAAGCAATAAGCTCAAAATGTAATTTCTTTTTGTCAGATGTTATTTATTATAGTGTTTCTGATGGTAAATGCAGTTTTCAAAGGGGCCTGAAAATGTGTATGTTCAGGCTTCATATTGGTCAATCAAAATTACTGTTTTTAAAGGAGTTTTTTTTCTGTTTGAAATGAACATTTGATCAGTCCTATCAAAACATAAGCTGGATTCTTCAGTCTGGTGGTAAACCTCTATCAGTTGGTGATTTAGTCACACTTTCTCCTCTTACTGCTTGTTAGTGACAGATGCCAATAACACAGATGTCCTTCTGCTTGCAGCTCTAATAAATGTGTTTTGGATTGTGTACAGCAATAATAAGATTAACAATTTATATAAAAACAGAAGGTAAAGTATATATTTTCATTTTACCCTGGAACAAACATGTATTCCACTCTTGCTTCATGATAGTATTTAAAATAAAAAGAAATGAGAAACAGAGACTACCAAAGCCCACGGATTTCCATTTAAGTTTATATTGAGCTTTTGTGTTGTGCTTCCCTTGGAAGTTGAACGTAGATGCATTTGTGAACATGCATACATGTGAAAAATGTATGTATACATATATTAATGGAAATGCCTGTTATAATTTGCCAGAAAATTCTGTGACACGTTTAGGGGACCTAATTCAATCTTGTAGAGAGTAGTAAGCAGTGGATACACGACAGTAAAATTACAGTAAATTTAATGAAACCTGCTCCTATAAATGATATGCACTGGCTTTATGTAGTTTGGTAGAACTAACTCTACAGTAAGAATTTTTTTTTTTTCCAATATATGTAATTTTAAGAAATGAGATTAGCTCTGTGTCCATGTGATACGTTGAAATACATGCTGAAGACAGAATGGTAGTCCACGTTTCTGTACTTGAACAGCTTTGGCTTGTAGAGTCTTTGGACACTAAATGTTTTAGTAGGTATAATTATAGCATCTCTGTTTGCTTGTAATTGTACCAAATGTCATTTTAACCCCCTCTGAAGCAACGATGAGCATCCCTTCACAGCACACAGGTTCTGAATGCCAAGCGGAGCAGATAGGCCGAGCAGTTGCAACCCAAAAAGTGAGAAATGTGTTTCCGGAGGTTGCCCTGTTAGGGGTGGCAGGGAAGATGTGAGGGGGTAAGGAGAAATAAGAAACAATCAGTAAAAGTTGATCTTCAAAATCTGAAGTTTGCTGAAAGGAGAACTGATCGGGAGACTTATTTGGAAAGTGCACTTTTATGTCTACCCAAATGCTGAAATAGAGGTGAGCTAAATGGAGGCTACATTAGGACCAGCTTGAAAATAAAAAGACTGTACTAGGAGATGGAATTTTAAGTGGAAAAACTGGGAATATGAGTGAAGCTGAAGTTCACGACTGCTTATGTACTTTCTGTTTTGCTTTGTGAAGATGAAGGAATATTATATCTGATTTAATAGTAATTTTTATGTGCTTTTCATTTTAATAATAGTCACCAAGTGGTCGTGGTCTGAATTTATTTTAGAACTAGTACAAGATACACTCATTTATATAAAAGATCATTAATATAGAGATAGATGTTTGTCTTGTCTGAAATATGATGAAGGCAGTGAATATGAGAGATTAGAAATGATCACTTTAGAATTTTTTACAAATTAAATTTAAACAAACCCTACCAGGTAATTACTATTAGATGACTTTTTTTTTTCCAATCCAGCCTGCTTTGCCTACTTTCAGTTGCCCTTCCTGTGACAAAGCTAAAATCTGGGGATGTGAAATCCTTCCCTGACTAGAGGGAATAAAATGTTCTTTTCATTGACTTCAGTGGGCTGGGCATTGAATGCCAATTCTCAAAAATAAGGGGTTCCGTGCTCTCTGAAAAGCGATTCTCTTTTTAAACCCCTCAGGTTTTGTACCTAGAAATGACAGTGCTTATATTACTGGTTGTACTTCAAAACTCTGGCCTTGAAACTTTCATATAAAATAGGTTAAGATTCCTTGGGGACATTAATCAGTGACATCCTTCGTATGTGTAATACGGTGCACTCCAGTTAGTTTTGGAAATGGGTTATTGAGAAGTGTGTTTAAATGGATTGTCTTCAAACAGTCAGTTTATTTCCATTGACACTCGATGGATAATCCTTTGTTTAATAGGGATGACAAGATCTCTTTTGAGGGACATAGATTTTGTGATTAGACACACTAAGCTGCTTTAAATCACAAGCAGAGGTAGCCTCCTAAGATTTAGAAGTGGTTTAGCTTGGGTATTAAGCTCTATGTTAAGCTACTTTTACAGTCTGTGGTGTATGGGACAAGATAGACCCTGTGCCCTGAAGGGTCCAACTGATACACAACTCTTGGGTGTGTATACAGTACACAGAGACTGAATCTGCCCATGGACAATGGGGACCTCAGCAGCTGCTAGCGGAAAATTGTGTGATGCAAACCTAAGAGGATAACTTCTTTCACTGATGCTGTGAGGGAAGCTGGGCAAATGAAAGTATGACCACTTTGACTAAGACAGCCTTAGGACTTCACAAACTGCCATGGCAGCTTTGGTAGCTCAGAGTGGTCAGTGCTCCTGTTCTGCTGGTGCAATTCCCCACCTGCTAGATTTCCACTTGGGACAGCAGCATGCTTACCCTTCTCCCTCAGCTTTTCTCTTGCCATTTCATTCATTATTCTTGTTACTTTTTACATCAGAAGTTTGCTTTTCAGTTACGAATCCTTCAGGCTAAGTACCACTTGAGTGTTTTCCAGCACACATTAAATTAATGCTTTGGGACAGATCTTTAGACAAGTATTAGGACTAATTAGGTCTAATGCAAGAGGAGGTACGCTTCCAGCTGCATACTACCTATTCCTGTGTGACTTACCATCTTCTAAATCACCTCTATTCCCGTGGAAATCCAGGCTGGTGATGCTTACCTGGAAGATTGGGACACAGTTAAATGTGCATGTGGCGTATGTGTCTGGATCCTGCTTTCCATTTGATTACTTGGCTATCACTTGTGTGCTGAGGAAGAAGAGCCTGTGCTCTCTGGGGATGTGTGATTATACAGATCTATAGATCTACCCTGCAAAGGGTAGAATTTTGCCCTCTTTGATCATCCCTCTTATTGATGGGCTTGCCACAAAGGTTAAAGGGAGCTTCTTGCTTTGAAAGCTGGGAAACAGCCCATCTGACAAAGTAGTACCTTTATTTGTTAAAAGCTTTTCAAGCTTATAGACCTGGAAGAGCCCCAGTAAAATCAATGAAAAACTATCCAAGATAAACAGACTTACAGATGAATAAATGCTCACCACTATTTTTAGTCTGAGCTCACAAAATCTCTTCCTTACTGCCTGGCCTTTTTCTCTAATAAAACAGCTAATTCTCCAAATATTAATAGAGGCGTATTGGCAGATTTGGGGCTCACGGTTCTTCCTGAGCTTAAACAGAGGGAAAGCAGCTAGACAAAACCTTGTCCAAATGGGCCTGTAAGTACTTGTTTAGCAAAGTTCCTGTCTCGCTAAGGACTGATCTCTCCACAAATTCTTGCACTGGAGAAACAGTGAGCAACACTGCAGCAAATGAAAATTTTACTTGTTCACTACTGTAGCCAGCACAGGAAGGATTTCTGTACAAGCAGAAATAAACTGTCCTCTAATTTACTGGTGCAATTTTCCAGAGCATTGAGTTCTCAGAGCTGTAGTAAATACATGGTTTAAATGAAGCTTTGAAGACCATGGGAAGAGTGGAGAGTGTCTGGGACAACTGGACCTCTTACTCCAAGACCGTGTTTTCTCATCTGCTTTATTGCTTAGCAGTGTATTGCTTAGCAGGTTTGTGTTCTAAATGTGAAAAAAAACACCTTCCCGTGTTTACATGTGCTGGATGAGTCTCATCAGAATGGCTGGATGTACTGACATTGTGCTGAAGGTCCTTGTTCTATTTTCTTGGGTGGTTCAGGGCACAGGGTGCCGCTGGGCTTTTGTTCGCTGCTCTGTCTTCCACTTGCCCTGTGTATCAAAAAGCACAGGGTTGTTTATTTGAGTATCATTTCAAACCGTGTTGCTTTGATGTGGAAAAGCATAAGCCTGCAGAATGCAGCTACTTGCTGTGGCATAGTCAGGAGTATATATGGAAATTCTGTTCCTCTTTGAAGTGGGTATAATTTTGCCTCAAACTAACTTTCAACATATCTGTGTGTGCTTGTATATCCCTTTGTACTGAAGTAATTTGATGTTCTAATGATGCACGAGTGACTTTCATGAAAGGGACAACACCTTTTCAATGGGAGTGCTTTGAAACTGTGCTCCTTGCATCTCCTGTGACCAGAAATGAGATGTCTCAGGTACAAGCATGGTTAGGTTGCTCATGTCTGCCTTAGCCCGTGAACTGCACATGGCTAGGACTTATAGGTAGGACAACCTGTTCAGGAAGAAGCTGAAAATACCTTTTTGCACTTGCCCAAGCTTCCTGGGTTCTGCCTCTGCATTCCCCTTGTGTGCAGAATGTTAGCTTGTTGGGACTTTGTTGTTCTAGAAAGGATTTTCTGGTCTGAGGCTCTTGCCCTGTGGTGTATGCCTGGTAAGTTGGCCAGGAGAAAGAGTGAGAGGCTAACATGATGCTTACTTTTTCTCTCACATGAACAAGCTGCTTCTCTGCACTGTGCTTTTTTTATTTTCATATTCAGGCAGCTTATATGCAGCTTTCATTAAATGAATCATTTCATGATGCCTCAAAAACATACATATTTTTAAATATCAAACCCTTTGCCATGCTGATGGTTTGTATTTACACATCTGCTTCTCTGAAGATTATACCCCAGCTCATCCTGTGAGGATGAGTAACAGATATGGGGACCAAGAAATGAATCTCCCTTGTGCCAGGTCTCAAGTTGAAGTAACCTGCAGGGCTGCAGCGAGACAGCAGGGGGGGGTAGTAGATCAAAGACCGAAGTGACACCTCCAGCACGGCTCCAGAATTGTGGAGGGAGGGGGACAGGACTTTGGCGTGAAGCTCTGTACTGAGCTTCATGTCTGGAACAGCATGAAGATAGCTTGGTAAAAAGTAACATGGGCTGGAAAGATGACTCTGACTGGGGATGTGCCTGATTGCCCAGGGCTGTGCTGTGGCTGGCAGCATGAGTGGGCTCCTAGAGCCTTAGGCTTTCATGGTGAGGCTATCAGCAGCCTTGTACAGCAAGCAGTAAGTGTGATTGTGCAAGCTATTAGGGGATGCTTAGAGATAATGTATGGGTTCGTTTCTGGGATTGGTTGTCATCATCTTGGGCAAATGGGAGCAGTTTAGAGTCAGCACAATTTTTTTCACTTATCAGCCTCCTCAAATGCATAAAGTCAGCTTTTGCATCTTTTCTCCCATCCTATTCTTATTCTGCACCCTATAGTGCTACCTTGCCACAATTTCCCTTTGCATTTCTGACCCGCTTCTCCATCTCACCTTATTAAGCAAGCATTCCCACCATCTTAGGATCAGCAGAAGACTTCCTTAACAAAGATGTATTTTACTGAGCAGGAAACCCTGCATGAGCAGTCCAAAGCACCTGCTGCCTGGCAGAGAGGAATATTAATTGGTATGAGTTTGGTGAGGCTGCTCTCCAAGGTCTTGCACAAATTTGTGTATCAGTAAATCACAGTCATTTTCATAAATGGCTTTTAAATAAAAGTGTATTTCATATTTGCAATGAGGCTTTAGCAGAAAGGTAATTCTCAAAGGCCTTTAAGTATTAATTCCACATCAGTTCATACATTCTCTCAACTGCTTTAACTGTGTTACCTGCAACAGAAGCTGGTACTGTACTGAAAAGCATAAATTGCCAACACTTTCTCCCCACCCCTTCCTCGTTCCTCTGCTCCATCGTGACAGCCAAAGGCTCTGCACAGGGCAGCACTGATATTGGGAGGGGTGGGGTTCAGTACCTTCCCAGATGATTTATAAACTGAGTTTCAAGTGTAGGTGTCTTGCAGGGCAGGGGTCACCTTCTGCCTGAGGGAGAACAGGTCTCTCCCAGTCCAGCACTGTGCTAGTAAACACTTCTCCCTTGGTGTTTACAGCTGGCTGTTGTCTTCACTGTCAGCCTGGCACGAGAGCCTGGGTGTAAGGTCAGCTTTTATTGAATTAACTACTTCAGTGAGTAACCACTTGTTACTCTGAGGGAAATCTCATCATGTAGATGAGCCCCATGCAGTTCTGGTAGCTCTGTAACATTTTTGCTTTATCCTGTTGACAAAAGGTGCTGGAATATACTGATGACAGAGACATCTCTGTCATGGCCAAGCTTTGGTAAGGTGAGGTGAAATTTGTCAGATAGATTATATAGCTGAAACTTGGTTTTGTGCTCAGTGATCTAGACAATGTTCAGCCTCAGTTTTCTGAACTGTGAATACACTTGACCCCATCTTTGCATGTACACCTTCTCTTGGTGCAAAAAAAAGCGAATGCCAACAGCTCAGGGTGGGAGAGGGACAGATGTGTTCAGAACTTGGGTTTGAGCTGCTGCTTGTTTCCATTGTGTTTCGGGTGGCTTTGGGTCACAAAGTTGTGCAAAGCCATTTCTGTTAAGACCAGCTGTTGAAAGACAAAGCTACAGGAAGACAAAGACCCAACATTTAAAATACAATTTTTCTTGGGTTTTTTTATTTGTTTTTTTAATTTTTTTTTTCCCCATACTCCCAGGTACAGATTAGTTGTTGTAAGTCCTTACATTTCTGATATAAATATCTGCATTTTATGGCAAGCATTATTTTGATTTTTGGTGGTCTATCACTAAACAACTAACACTGTAAAATTAAGTTCCATTTTCAGTAGATGGGCTTAGAAGCAAAGAAAAGTGGTGAGAAGAGTGTTCCAATCATGCGTGGAGACCTTTTCCCTCCTTAGTAATGCTAAATTTCATGGCTAGAGCATCACATTGCAGTGCACTGGCTTGCAAACAGGGACTATGCTTTCCAAAAACATACTTTGGGGGTTGAGAAAACACTTACTTAAGACAAAGAAAACTCTTTACTGAAGCACTAGAACTATAGAGAGAGGGATTATGCTGCAAGTCTTCAAAGGAAAAAATGCTGGGCTGCAGGCAACGCAGTCGGAAGCACAACAAAGGACTTCTGAGGCTTAGCAGAGGCATGCAGGAGATGGGTTGGCTTGCCTGCCTGCATGGGGTTGGGAGAAAGGCTATTGGAACAAGATTAAAACCTTTTCCTTAGTAGGATTTCTGCACAGTATGCACAGCTGACTGGGAAGGCAGAGCAGGCCTAGGCTATCAGCATTTATCTCTTTCCCCAAGAGTTGCTGGGGTGAGGAGAGTGGGAGGGCTGTTGCTGAGCTGTGTGGCCAAGAGGTGCGTGCCTGGTTTTGCAGCTTTCCACAGGAGGATGCAAATGTGAGTTTAAAAGCCTTCTCATGAATTCCTTGCAGTAGTGTGAACACTTCTGCCTTCATTTAAAATCTCTGGAATGTGTAATACAATTTAGATAGTAATTTCTGTAATATGTAAAATGGAAGGCAGCACAGGGAACTCTTGCATCACTCCATTGTGGCAAAATAGTCATGAAATGAACCAAGTACAGAGGCTAGTCTGAAGATAGTTTTCTAGGTCTTAAACCTAATGCAATTTTCAACCTGAATGCAATTTTAAACTTGGCGTCAACAGAAGAAGTCACCTGAAACAGCACATGGGTCCTGCTCTGCAGGGCTTTTTGGAGAAAAAGCAGTTTATTGTCCTTGAAGATTGAGTTATGTGCAAAAGTGCTAGCATAGGGTTATGTCAAGATGATGGTTCTGAATGTAGACTTTAAATTTTCTCCCTGTAATAGATAGGTTACACAGATGTAAGCTCCTAATCCTACAGTGGTGCTGGTACTTCAGTACTAAAACACCTTGGCTGGTCTGTGTGAGCATTAAAATGTCTGAGCTTGTGAATAAAAACTATTTTCATCAGTGTGTTGGCAGCATTCTTGAAGAAAAGATCTCTGAGCTGCTATAGTATGAGTGTTAACCTACAGGCCTAATCATGTGCCTCTCACTAAAAAATTCTTGGAATTTTCATGGTAGGAAGTTTATTAACTCTGATGTTTGGGCTAAGTCTACTTTGGGTAATTACATTGTGGTAACATAAAGTATTATGCACAGTGCCTTCTGTTGGTATCTCGTTCCCTTTTCATCCTAAAATACGGTATGGAAGTCACGGTTTCTTCTACGGTATTTAAATGTACTTTGCTTGCTTCAGTAAAGTTAAGGTCTGCAATTAGCATGTGCTCCTCTTACCAGGTTGATGTAGTACTGCTCATCGATGCTGGATAAGGCTGCACCATGTGTTTGGTTGAGAAACGGGCTGTTTGAGAGTGGGAGCTGCAGAACATGTCCCGTGGCTTTTGTTGTGGTGTCACAGCCCTCTGCCTCTTTTTCTGAAATTAGTCATAATTAGTGCCTCTGAAATTCAGTCATGAATCTGTGTGGATGTGCTTAAGAGGCCGAGGGAGAACGTTTTCTTTGTTTTTCACCACTTCCCTATTTCAAGTTGTAGTCTTATGACTTGCTTCACTACATCAGGTTGTGCAGTTCACTTCTCCACATCCTGCCTCTGCTGAAATATCTGTGACTGTGTTGAGGTACCTCATTCACAGCAGGAACATGTGATGGTTTCTGAAAATTGATGTTTGAGTATCTGGCTATTTCTTGAGCTTGCAAAATTGAAGACCATCTTCCACTGTGGGGTGTGATGATTTGGAGAACAACAGAATGATTTAGTGGTTTCATAGCAGGAACCCAGAGCTGTTACTTCTGTTTCTGAAAGTGATTATCTCATCTTAATTGCTAAATCCGGAGTAGCTCCAGACTATCAGCAGTCTTATGAAAGAGAGAAGACTGAGGTGATTAAAACAATGTTGGAACCAATGAAAGCCACTATTAATAATGATAGTGGTCTATCATGAAACAGTATATATTTGTGTAATGCATTCAGGTCCTGCTACAGGTGAAAAAATAGCATAAATTGTGTGAGCTATCGGGGGCAGGTAATTAAGTGTATTGTGTGGGTGACTGTCTGAACCTCCAGAGTCAGGCATGTTGTTCCCTGGAAGCTGATGGAGAATTGGATTAAGATCTTGTTTCTTTAAAGAAACTAGAATCAAGGTAGTATTTTCTCTTCTAAGACCATTCTGGTGTGGTATTAAACATAAGATAGGCCTTGAACATCCCAAAACTTGAGGAACATTGGCTTCTAAACTTGGTTTTTGCTGGATCTGGCTCAGGCAGGCCCACCCAGTCTAAACAGCCCCTCTTCTTCCCCCAGTTTAGTGTTTGTGTGTGGCCTACAAATCTGCTCTGAATCAAAGGGAAAAAAATCAGATAAAATAACTGATGGAAAGCCAGAAAAATAAAAAAGTAGAAGTATAACAAGATTTTAAAGCAACGATAGAAGAAATGCCCATGAAAAGTGTTCGTCCAAGGTCTCTACTTCAGACCGTGCAATGGCTTTGGCATTCAACGTTGTCTATACTGGCAAAAAAAGAATTGCATGAAAAGCAAAGAAAATAAGACTTTTATTTGCCTCAGGAGAAACAAAATCCATCTGACAGGCTGTATGGATGGATAACTGAAACCAGGGATTATGAAGGGGAAAGATAAGGAGGGCAGATTAATTTTAAAAAATACGGAAAAGAAGGAGGAAAAGTCCAGAAGAAATGCTGTTGAACATGAAGGGCAAGGAAAGGTGTTTAGATGCACTGAGGAAAACCAAAACTGAAAAGACATTTAAGGCCTTCTGATGCAATTAGTGTGCTGTAAAATGTGTATTGTTAACTTCTGCCACCTCGCTGTATCATAATTGAAATTCAAATGACAAAGAAGTTGCCTCTACTTTACTTTTCACTTGTAATCTTGGTTGAGGGAGAATGGCCACACTGTTAGGCATGGGAGAGCAAGCGACTAAGCAGTGTGGGTTAGACACATGAGCATTTAATGCTCTCTGGCAAGTACAGTCTATTTGTTACTCCCTGAACAGAAGATACTAGAATGCAGAAAGTGCAGTAATATCACCACCTACCTACACCAAGCTAGGAAATGTATATAGAATATAAATTATAGAGTATGCTTCCAATTCTACTCTCTTGATGTACTGCATCTGAGTACCCTCTGTTAGCCTGGCTACCCAGCATCCTATCTTTCCTTTTTTCTTTTTTTTTTTTTTTTTTTTTTTCCTGTTTCTCTTTTTCTCTTTCTTTTTCTCTTTTTTTTTTTTTTTTCCTTTAGCATCAGGCTCTTCAAAGTGAATCCTTTATCTTTAATTCCTCTACCTGCAAACAAAAGGTATGTTTTTTTGGGGGTGGGCAGTCCGAGTACCACAGCTTTCATGTATCATGTTAAACACACAGATTTCCACTCCTGATGCCAGTGACTGTTTGCCTGGTACAGGTGCACCTCCAAAGCAGGTTTCTTTAGTAACTGATGACTTGCAAGCAGCTTGGAGCTGCTTTGTACATGGAGAGGTGGTTGTACCTTCTAATAGTTTTAGTTGTGCTTTCAAAGAAGGCTGTTGCCTGCAAAGCAGTAGGAAAGTGGCTATTGAAGGCCCATGAGGACATACACGACTAGCACAATGTCTGTCTTCTGGCCACTGGCACCTATGTGCACTGACTGCTGTGTCCTCCCAGGGGTAGGGATAATTCATGAAGGGGGCAAATGAAGATGGCTGGAGTATGCCAAAATCAAGGGGCCAAGCTTCTCTTCCCTGAAAATGCTGAAGTGGGCAGAACAAGCAAGAGCACAGGTAATCAGAGACACAATCTACATCCTCATAAATCCACTTCATTCCATCAAGGACATTTCTGTTCCCTGCTGCAAATGTTTTGTCCCTGGCTTGTTCTCACTCCTGGTGATTTCTGGTTTGTGTAGCCACTCAGGAAAGTGACTTGCAGGTCAAAACATTGAGAGTACATCCAGCTGGTAAGCAGCCCCCATCAGCCACCTGTATGACAGGAATTCAAACAAAACATTGTCAGATATGGAAATAACCAGGCTAGATGATGCTGAAATGAAACTTACTCCAGCACTGGCTGGGATTTCCCCCCCTCCTTGAGGAAGCTAGAAGATCCCCCTGTGACTTGTTTTGAAGTTGTGTTGTCATTTGTAGGGAAAGTCTTATGGGACTTGCAGCTTGTGGCCTCATGGCTTCTCAGTAGCTTTCAGGACCTGCTTTTTGGGAACTCCCAGGCTGTGGTTGTCTCTGAGACAGCCTTGTAGAGGTAACTCCCACGGCAAAGGGAGCTGTAACCTCAGCATCACAGGTCAAGGACAGAATTTGAAGAAGCCCTGTTATCCCCCTTGCAGTTTGCTTTTCCCTCCCTCTTTGTCTGTCAGCAGAGGCTGAAGGTCAGGGAAGCTCCGGGGGGGGAGCTGCAGGGTGCTGTATGGGTTTAGGGTGACTGTAATCTGCCGGAAATGCAAAAAAAATTGTTGGTTATTTAAGTATGGTTGTCAGGAAAGAGATGGTTGGTGGAAAAAAAGCTTTCTGGTTTAATTTACCTGTAACAGAAAGTCATTTAAACAGGAGTGGTTTTCCAAGACAGGAGTTAGCATGTTTTTTTTCTAATCTGGCTTTTTCACATGCAAAGAATCCTGGTTTTTCAGTAGTTTCTTTCTACCTTTGGCTTCAGAGGAGTGGCAGACTTTCATTTGGCCAATTAATGTAGAGCAGGCTCTCCTGAAGAAGTCCTCAGCTCACTTCAATTGACACAGCTCCTGCGAGTTAGGGGAACAGGGCTAGTGCACATTTGCTGGCTGAGCTTTATTTCATTGCTGAGCACCCTCCAAAATCTCCATGTTTCCACAACAGGAGGGTACCCAGTGCTTTCCAGTAGGGAGAAAGCTTTGTATTTAATAGATTGAAAAAATCAAGATCTAGTATGTTTCAGGAGAAACAGATCCCTTGTATCATGTGTTTTGGGTTGGTGGTTTGGTTTTTTTAGCAGAACATAGTGGACATCAGCTTTATTTTTCTCACAAAAATTGGAGAGAAACTATTGCCCTGTTCTGGGGCTATAAATACATTTTCTAGTAAGGTGCCTTTTAGAGCTGTTTTTTAATATCTCATGTCAGGGTGATTGCTATTTTTTTTTTTTTCTCCTCAGCCCTGGAGGTGTAATACTTAATATTGTCACAGCAAGAACTTGGATTCCACCTCAAGTCTGAGCCTGTAGCCCAGCTTCCTTTTTTTGTATTGAATTTTGTTTAAAATCCCAATTTGTTTTGCCACACACAGGCAATTAGTGTGACTTCTGTTAAAAATGGGGCTTGATGACTTTGTCAGGCTGGTGTAGCACAGATCACCAGACTCTTCCCTTCCAGCTGTATAAGGTGTGGGTCATTCTCAAATCCTCAGAGAAAACTTGTTGTGATATTTACAGGGTTCAAGAAACTGGTGCGAAATCATTGCTGCTTTTTTTTTTTTCTTTTGTTTACAAAAGATAAGAGCAAAAAAAAAAATCAGATTCTGACATTTCTCTGAATATTAATATTCCAGTCAATTTGGTGGGCACTGTGAACTGGAGCCAAAGCTGCCAAATGGGTCCTGCATTAGCAGAGAAATAAACCAGCTCCACCTGGAGTGGAATGACTCCCTTATGAGGAAAGGCTGAGGGAGCTGTGTCTCTGTAGCTTGGAGAAAAGGAGACTGAGGTGTGCCCTTCTCAGTGACATCCAATGATAGGACAAGGGACAGTGGGTGCAAGATGGAACATAGGAGATTCCATGTAAACATAAGGAGAAAATCTATGATCGTAAGGGTGATGAAACTGGAACAGGTGGCGCAGGGAGGTTGTGGAGTCTCCTTCTCTGGAGATATTCAAAACCCACCTGGATGTGTTCCTAGGTGATCCTGCTCTGTCGGGGGGGGGGGTGGACTCGATGATCTTTTGAGGTCCCTTCCAACCCCTAGCATTCTGTGATATCGCCAAATAGATGTGTCAGAAATTGAGTTTCAAGCCTTCAGGGTACAGTCTGCACCAAACTTGTGTCTCCTGAATAGCCTCCAAGTATCTACAGACTTCATCCTGCAACCACACTTAAGACCATCCCAGTCTTTACAGTCCTAAATTACCAACACCATGTCCCCTCCACAGGCCCATCCTGCCTCGCCTGCAGATGTTGCAATAAGACAGGCTGATGTTCTTCTGCTCCTATACAGCTCTTTCCCAGTTATGACCTTCTATAAGCCTGTTAAAATCTTTCAGAAGAACAGAATTTGTTAGATCTGCCATAAAAAAAGACACACACATCCTTTGATGCCCATGCAGCTGGAAGCTTCAAAAGAAAGAAGGACGTAGGAGCCAGCATACTGTTAAATGACTGCGTGATTTGAATTTTGTTCTTTTCTTCTTCAGTAGAAAATGAGGATGCAGCACTTACACCCACAAGTAGAAACGTGGAATGGATTTGGTTATCGGCTGCTATTAATGTTTGCCTGCAAAGTTACAGGTTTCCTGTAGACTTTGTCAGGAGGCAAACCATGCTGGGTTTTTAACACTGTTCTTTAATATTTTCTATGATAAATAGTCATTGTGTGATACTTTGGTTTTATCTGCTGCGTTCTGTGACTTCTAATTATTTATGTTGTATCTTACGCTGCACGCTCTCTTGTGCTGAGTACATTCTTCTCTTAAGTCCTACAGAAGTCATTAGGATGGCTCAGCAGCCATAGATCTGCACAGCAAAATTGTGCTGCTCCAAGTTTTGTTATCAAGTAGCAGTTACCACACACATATTCTGGGGACAGGGGGACATCAAGATACAGTGTTTTTTATATATCACCCTGCAGCTGATTGCTGCAGCAGTTGAAGATGATTTATTCTCTGGATAGAAAAAGCAGAGACAAACTTGTCATGCTTTGGTGCAATACATCATGGGACACTCAAGAACTGTGTTGTCCAATACAGGATTAGCATGAAAGAATTAGGAATACTAGGGAAAAGCAGGCCATGTTTTTGCCTTTTCCACTCCTCTGTTTTTGAAGCCAAGTATAAATTTCATGGCTCCTTGTGTGCTTCATTCTCTCCTTTCAGCAAGTACCCAAAGCCTTGCAAAGAGATACTTGTTTCATCTGTCTCTTTTTTTTTTCCCCCCCTTTTTTTAGTATATTTTAGTAAGCAGGTTTTTTTTTTTTTTTTTTTTCTTGTAAAATTCTTTGCTTGGAAATTACTTTGTAATAGCTCAGAATTAAAATAATGCCCAACGGCTCTGGATTTATCTAATATTGGTAATCTTGTGTTTGTGAAATGCAAATGAAAGCATTAGAAATCAGGGAGAATTGCCTTTTTCACATAAGTGGCATCAAAGTGAAGAAAAATGAGCATCTCTGAAATTAGTCTTTTTCCTGACTGTCCCTTGCAACTTGCTTGGTTGGAGTCCTGTTGTGTTTCTACAAGCTCTAGGCACTCTCAGGTGGGTTGACATCACTCTTGGCATTTCCTTCCTCTCCCTTGCTGTGCACTTGAAAGCACATGCTTTCCAGTTCACATAAAGCATCAGCAGCATGGAGTAGAGTGTGGGTTGTTCCCCCTGGGTATGAAAAGGAAAATTGCTGGGCTGGATCCTGATGTTCTGGTGTGTGACCTTCTCTTGTGGTAGTCTCACTTCAGAGACCTCCTCTTGGAAGCTGCTGATGGTCCCTGTCAAAGTCTATGGCTTGCAGCCCTCCCTGAGATGTCTTCAGAATTGTTTTTGTCTCTTTCTTCCCCATGTTTGGGCTTGAGCTGTCCTTGCCTGCCTCTAACCCCCTTCTCATGTTGAGACCCCCTTGGAATGATTTTCTTTCTTGTCTTTGGGTAGGAGGTTAAAATGTAGGTGGTATTTTTCCTTGGAGCATTGTTGAACTTGACAGTATTAGGTTTAAGTTGGACTCGAAGATTTTAAAGGTCTTTTCCAACCAAAATGATTCTAAGATAGTATTACCGATTTGCTATAAAATCACTTGAGGGTTTGGTGCTGTGTGGGAGCTGCAGAGGTGGTGGACAGGTAGGACAGAGGTGTCGGGCTGCTGGTCACACTGTGGCGGTGATCCTCACTGGTGGAACCACTGTATGTCCAGGAGTCAGCGATCCACGTAGCAGCTACCCTGCCTAGGTGCAGGTTGGTGCCGTGCTGCATTACAGTGGCTGCCCAGCTTGGTCTTTGGGCTGTGCCATGCTGCATGGACCATTTGGCCACAGGATCACCTCAGCCTGCTCACGGCAGCCGCAGGCAGCTCCCACTTGAAGCCACCTGCCTGGTCTTGCCTTTATCTAACTGTGCAGCAGTGAAATCTCAAGCCAACATCCTTGCTGTTTGACAGCAGAAATGATGAAGAGGGTTGTTTCCTTGTATGAAAATTAAATAGTAGCTCAAATGACCAAAAAGGAGGAACCTCTCTCCACGGATGGCATCTGTGGCATGGGAAAATCCATCTGTCTGATGCTGAACAAACATGGGGTTCCCAGCATCTGAAGGCTCACAAGACTTACTTGATATATTCCCCTTTTTGTTCTATCTTATCAAGCCACCTATTTTTTTTTTTAAGTGATTTGTTGGCAGGCTTTCTTGCAAAGATCCAGAAGGAGCCCTGGGCCATCTGTCTCCCCTTTCACCCCCAGTGCAGAAGACCTGGGCAGTGGAGTTTAAAATAATGATGCTTTGAAAGTGTGGGTGCTGTGGCATTAAACCTGGGGTGCAGCTGGCCTTCAACACAAGAAATAGAGCCTGTAGCTGAAGTATGAGGCCAGATTATTGTTTCCAAACACCTACACCTGATGTATACCTTGATGGTATCCTACTCCTTGTGCCGTGGTCTCCTTGGGAATGAAACGCAGGCCAGTGGATGGGCAAGGAGTCATGGCACACTCCAGTTGTATCCAGTGACTCCAATTGCTCTAGTGACAGCCAAGGTAGTACTGCAGATCCTACTGCAGACTTCATCTGCTACCCAGTTGTGCCTGCAGTGGGTTGGTTTTTTTTTTCTTTTGTGATTGTGATTGTTACCTGTTAGCTGAGAGCTTGTGGCTCTTAAGAAGTTGATATTGCTGATTGAAAGGGGGGGGGGAAGTAATTTTACAGGTTTGCTCTGAATTTGTGAGTGTCCACACATAAATCTCTGGTGATAAAACCTGTGTTATGACAACAAAGCTTCACAGATTAAGTGAGGGCTGAAATGTTAGAAACTGGTATGCTGTGTCCTTTATCAATCATAACAATGAATCGGTTTTTAAATAGCATCGAATGAAGTGCTGAGCTTAGGAGATTGGTCATCTTTTCCACAGAAGTTCACAAAGTGCATACAGCAATTCTCGTTCCGTTTCCAGCTATCAGTAAGATAAAAATTTGTCCAAACACTCTTTTTCTTCTGTGCTCTTATTTCATCTTCTTTCGCAGCCCATGTATTCACATAAATATTTCCTGGTTTGTAAGACACATAGAGATATTGGCTATTTTTAGATCTCCGACTGCAACAAGAAAGTAAGGCCAGTGAGGTGCTTATATTGTTCCATGAAGTCACTGTCATGTTACATGCAGAGGTGTGGGGTGATTTTCCTCCCCTGTGTTACTGCTCTGCATTCAGACTTTATAACAAACAAAAAATGTCCAGACTAACAGAAGAAAATATTTTGGAAAGCTATGTTGTCTCACCTTGGTAGGATTTTCTCAACAAAATAATCATTCACTTAAAGAAATTTTAGAATAAACAACACTAAAAAGTGCCAGTAACTACCTCTGGGTGTCAGATTCTAGTGCATGTTTTGCTAACATATGAAGTTTTACTCTGAGAATATTGCCAAGCACTAAGACTCCAAATTTAGAACTTGGTTTTAAATTTGGGCATTGTGCTCAATGTTTACTTAGATTTCACTGAGATTGTCTCAGTTCTGATGAGATCAGAGTTGTGCTGAAAAGCCAGTACGTAATGCTCAGCTTTACAAAGCTTTGTATCACTAAGACTGCTGTCTGTTTCCAAGGTACTTAACTGAAATGACTTATTCATCTGCTTACCTGCTGCCATTTTAACATGAGTTGAAGGGTAATTAGTTGTTTTCACTTAGCAAGTTTAACTTATTTTTTTGGTCTAGGAATTATAACAACAATAATATCATTACCCATTTGTTTTATGACAGATTCATTGAATGCTCAGTAGCTGAGTTATGAGGCTGGAGAACAAGTAGTTTATCACATGTGAATTGGACTGCTGCTTTGCAGAACACAGGGGCAATGATGTTATCACTTAATTATATACTTCTAAGGCAATCTTCCCAGCCTTCCTTGGGTAGCCTTCTGAGGCACGGGGCCAAATGTGACCTTGAGATCTGTCGCTTGAGAGCGCCACCGACTCCTGTAATGTGCTTCCAGCTCTCTGAGCTTTGTATCACTTTCAAGAAACACAGCTGGTCCACAGCAAATAACAGTCACTTATTTTCATTGTTTTATTGTTAGGAGCACGTAAAAAAGTGCTGGATGCTCCCAAAACTTATTCAACAGGAGAAAAGCAAAAGCTGAGAAGGGTTTGAATCTTCCACTTGCCTTAAAAAATCAGAATCATTTCATCTGTTGTAATTACAGTATTTTGAAGGGGAACAATATTGGAAACTTGCCCTACTGGCATTGAGTTAATGATGGAAAAAAACATGCCCTAAAAAAAAACCCTTAAAGTTTTTCTAAACTATTAGCACTGTCACTTTTTAATGAAGAATTATGAACACACACATGCACACACACTCCCCCCACCCCCCAAATGAATCAGCAAAGGATTATTAAAGCTAACAGCCGTGGTTAGTGGTACACAATCATTTTCTTTTTAAGTGTCTTCCCTTAAAGTTTTGCTGCCTTTTCTGAAAATCCCACTTCACCCCACAAATGTTTGAAATAATTTTTGCATCTTGAAGGCAATGATTGTTTATACCGGAATATATATATATTGCAGAATGTAATAAAGAAACTTCTGTTTTCAGACTAGATATAATAAAATAATACAGCAAAATCAGTTTGGGAGATGTCATTTGCATACACACCCCAGGGACAGAGGCAGTCTTAATATGCTGTGGGGGTGGTGGGAAGAAATGTTCCCCCACTTCCACCTTCTGCCAAATTGTTTCTGCTTCACCAGTCAAAGTTCTCTTTAGTGTGGTGTAATAACTCAGGGCTGTGCCTGAAATATGTACAAACATGCTTGGTAGTTCACATAGTTATATAGCAATGGTGTGGAATCATGAGGACTTGACAGAGTGCATGGTGTTTCACAGTCACGAGTATGTTTTAGAAAGAGAAGGAAAGCTGAAGGAGAAGGATCTCGCCAAAAACATATCCTGTGGTTCTTGTGTAAGGATACATCTTCAAAGGGTAAATTAACCCTTTTGGTGAAGGAACTTTATGGAAATTCCTTTTCCATAAACTCTTTTGGTGCGTTTTTGGAGCTGCACTTCTCAAACCCTTCCCTACCCCTCAAAAAAGTCAAAGGATGCTAACAGGGATGTGAATCTAATCAATCCCTCTTTCTGAGGGTTTGGGTACTACTCCAGCATAGCTCAACAACAGCATCAGAAACAGCTCTTATGATGGCATTTGGCACCATATCAGGCTTCTACTCGGGGCATTTTTGCAAGTGTCTTTAGTAGAGTTTTACTCGGTGGGTGCTGTTGGCTACATTATGTGATACAACTGCATTCTGTAGGTTATCTTGGGAGCAGTGTAAGCACCACGAGATTTACAAAGGAAAGTCTGGATACTCATGTGGCATCTGCCTGGCAGATAAGCATTGACAGTGACCTGAGGGAGCAAAATATTGGTTAACAATTCCACTGAGAGCAAAAATTTTTCCATAAGTGTTGTCTACTAAAATTTGTATCTCTTAGTGGAAGACCTGGAGGGCACGGGCTCTTAGGTAGAGGCTGAAATCTAAGGGTAGGAACAGATTTAGTAGCTGTTGTATAGTAACTGTTATTTAGACGGGATTTTATACAAATATTATATCACACCAGGAAGAACACATCAGATGTTACTGGTCCATACAAGCCCTACATAAATCTTCTTTTAAACAATGCAAACCTGGATGTAATTTATTTTGTTTTGTATTGTTTTGGGTTTTGCTTTGTGTTGGTGTTTTGTTCTTGTTTGTTTTGGTTTGATTTTTCTGTTGTTCCACAAATGTTTTGGATTGTCTCGTTAATAGTACCTGAGACTCTGCCAGCATCAAATATAAACTATGAATGCTTTTTAATTGGTGAATTGATAAGGTTTTCCAAACTCTTTAGATGACTACTAGCAGAATTTTCAACAACTGCATTCTAGTTTGAATTCTTTCTGCTGCAAGGAATTCAGAAAAAAACCCCAAAACATTTTCATCTTATTTAATTCCTGGAATACTCTTATCTGGTGATTACTCTATTCAGTTTATACCCCACTTTATATTCTTATAGGCTATATGGTCTTTCTGACTTTAAAGAATAAACTTCAAGGGAGAAAGTTTCTTAAAATGGTATGGTTATAGAGGTGCTCAAAACTATGAGCTTGCTGGCAGCTTCAGTATTTCTTTATCCTCCTCAAAATAAATGAAGTAGAATGCAGAAAAACCTTAATGGGTATTCAAGTGGAGTCCTAAACAGAGGGATATAAACAATGCAATGCAGAACTTAAAAAAATTACTAATTTAAGTGACTGTTGCTCCTATCACCTCTAACAAGTTCTGTTTTTTTCATGCTAAAAATGAAAACAAGCCACAAACCAGTCTGTCAGCAATGACTGCTGACACAAAATGTATGAGGAGAGAGATGTTTAGGAACTCATTAATGATAGTAAATTCCATCTCGGGATGTTAAAAGGTTAAATGCTTGTGCACGCAGCATCGCATAAGGTCAGTGGCCTGGGAAGGGCAGAAGTTAGGGCTTTTGATAGGGCTCCTTTCACTCTCTTTCCCTCTCAGTACTACCTTTTATTCAGGTGGACCTTATACAAATGGAGCATGATGAAAAATACAATGAAAGGGTAGCAGGTAACAAAACTGAGTCTCCTTATTGTGTTTTATGTACTGCTTCAGTATCACTATGAACTCATTTTTAAACAAAGCTATTTTTTTTCTATCTTATAGATCAGGTTATTTTTTTGAACAAAACTGTTACTTCATTCTTAAAGTAACTAAGTTAAGTTCATGTAAAGTGGTAAAATCTGAAACTTTTAATAATAATAAAGTTCAGGTTTGCTTTTCTTTATTAGATGATAAATTTATTATACTCTTTAACTGGGTCTGCAGATTGATGTTACCTACATGAGTGCCAACTCAGTAGCAATCTTCCATTTCCTAAAGCAAATAAAACATCATTCCTTCATAACCTTAGTATTCCCAAACTCATATGTTTAAGATAATATTGTCCATTCAGGCATATTGTCACCCCTGCTGATCACCTCGTGCTTGGCTGATTGCTTCCTATTACTTCCAAGTCATGTCTCAAGGTCCTGGCCTTAGAAGCCAACACAAAGTGGTTCAGAGATGTGACTGTTGTGCCGAGGCAGACTCCAGAGGACAAAGCTGGGTGCTGAGGTACACAGCCCAACCTTCCTCTAAGGAAAGTGATACTTCTCAATTGAATATGCTTGGAGACTGGAGCTTGCACAGTGTCTGAAATATCATACAAAAAAACATTTATTGTTGTTGTGAAGACGTTCACAAAGAAGCTTCAGTACATGACAGTCTCTCTCTGCTGCTATTGTAATAATTTTTAAGTTTCCTAATTTCTGGGAACAAGTATGTGTTTTGTGTTGTCACATATATCAGGATGCTAATGTTGCCTTACAAGACAACCTCTCTTTTTCTTGTTAATTAGGAATAAACAATTGCAGAAATGCTTTAAGTTATCCAGCAATTAAGCAGCAAAATATTTTTCTTTCTAGCGCTTATTCTTAGAAGCTAGAGAGCTTGGAAAGCTGAAGGTGGCCATTAATCTCTGTTATTTGAAAACAACATTGTATCTCCCCTTCTCATTCCTTCCCCCTCCCACGAACCCCAGCACCCCCTTGCCCAGTTTGGTCTTTTTCTGTAGAACTGGATGATGGTGTTTTCATTTTACTTTTTTTGGACTGGAGTGCTGATGCTGTTCTTTGAGACTTAGCGAACTGACAGATGTGTCGTGCTGATGGTAGCATTTCTCTTCAGATCACATCCCTTCATTTCTATGGAGAAAAGTGTTTTCTACGGAAAGATATTTGTCTAATACTTCCAAGGCCTCTGTCTCTTTCCTGTACTTTTTAGCTACTGCTTGGGTTTTAGAGTGTGTTTTGGTCAAAAGAATCATTGAAAATACTAAATCACCACTTGAAGGTAAAGTGGTTCGTTGTGGGTCATTTTGGTTTTCTTTTTTTTTCTTTTTTTTTCTTTTTTTTTTTTTTTTTTCTTTTTTTTTTTTTTTTTTTTTTTTTTTTTATTTTTCTATTTGTCTGTTTTTCAGTTTCGAGCCCTTTATT
>JANIJG010022001.1:0-12212 GCA_024611175.1 Megaceryle torquata | reverse complement strand
TTTTGGTTGGGTGGTTGGTTTTGGGTTTTTTTTATTATTATTATTTATTTTATTTTATTATTGTTTTCCTATTTTTTTAATCCAAAAAAGTTTCATTTAATTTCACTGGAGAATGGGGGGTTTTTTTGGCTGAAGGAAGTGAAGTTTGGTATTGTCGCTGATCTCCTCGAGCCAACGGAGGAAGACAATGAGCTTTGATCTGCTGGGGGATCAGCTGAGCACCCGAAGCTGCTCGAGCAGCTTTTATTTTTACCCAGATTTGGCTGTTTTGTGGCAAGGGGATTTTTTTTTCCCCTTAAGCATTTCAATGTCTTCTTTCAGTGAGTGGGTTTTTTAGGAGCGACGTTCAGATAAAGGGCTGATGGAAAGGTCAGAAGTCACCACGCTGTTCTCAATGACTTGGCTTTTCCAACTCGCTGGTGGTTTTTTCTAGAGCTCGTTCTGACAGATCTGTGAAAACTTCAGACCTTAAATATGTAGAGAATAAAACAAACCAACCAGCCCAATCCTTGATCCACTGAGAAGCCACCAGATGGAAGATTTGAAGTCCCAGCCCCTCTGCCCACCTCCTCTCCTTGGCCTTCTCCACCCTCCCACTCCTCACATCCATCTCTCCTCAGCAGCTTTTACCTTTAGGCAGGAAATGTCCCTGGTGCTGGAGCATCCCCAGGAGATCTGGAGCCTGGAAGATGCTTTGCAGGGCTTCTGTGGGACCCTCAAAACCACAGCCTTTGGTGGGCTTGGTCAGCCCGAGCCTATTTCTGCCTCTGCCCGTAGATGTTCCTCACCGGCCTTTGGTCCTGGATCTGTCTGAGCCTCCTCAGACATCGGCTTGGTTGTAAAACAAGCCAAGCCCTTTCAGTCTCCTCCCCATAAGCAGGTCTCCAAACCCCCTGCTGATCCCAGCTCCGCTCCATGCTGTCCCACAGGGGACCAGGCTCACTTCTCAGGCCCAGCAGAGCTGAGCTCCATCTACTCACCGCCTTTCAGTACAACCCACCAGCTCACACAAACCTCTCTGGGACATCCTGGCCTTTCTCCGTCTGCCCCATCTGCAGGGATGGTCCAGCAGAGCAAGAAGTGGTTGCTCTCTGCGTGGTCTGAAGGACCATGTGGCAATGCCATGCCTCCAGGTCCTACCCCATCCCACTCAGGACACCTCACGGGAGAGCAGAGGAACCACTGAATAACAAATTTATTAGAGCAACAGGCTGCTTATTCCCGGGTGATCGACGTCGCGTCTTCGGGCTGTTCTGAGTTGGATCTAGAGCGTGAGGGTCTCTCCTGGCCTTGCTGGACATGCTGAGCTGGGCAGGTTGTGATGGGAGGAGGTCTCAGGAGGTAGATGGGGTCTTCGGGTCAATGCAGGCTGGAGATGAGCTCGCAGCGGAGCTGATGCTCCCTCACCATGGGTGTAAAGAAGGTGGACACAAGACTTCTCCATCCTTGGGTTTTAGGAAGGGGTTGAACCCCTGATTTTTCTTGTGTTGCGGGGGCTTCATCTCCTCTAACAGTGTAAAGAGTGACCGGGTGAGCTGCGATCAGCCCAAAGAGCCTCCACGGACGCAACGACTCCCCCTTGGTGGGGCTGGGATGGGAGGTACATCACCATCTGCGTGCAAACACCGTTTGGGGGCAGGGAGGTCGAGGAGGTGCCACCTCCAGCTCCACCCTCACTCTGCTCACGAGTAAAACGGGGCCGCGGAGCTGCCCTTGGCCACGGCGAAGAGCTGGGGCTGCGCTGGGGCAACACGGTCCCAGTGCCGCCGAGGGTGACGCTTTGACGGCCGAGGAGTTGGTTACGCCGCCGATAATTCCGGACGCAAAAATCAGAGGCTGAAAACTGATGAAGAAGGGTGGTGTGGTTTGGTTGGGTTTTTTTTCCCCTTTTCTTTGTTGGAAAGGACAGAAATCATCTCGATTTTTTTCTCCTGCGTGAAAAAAAGGAGGATAACGCTAATAAATCGAGAACATTAAAGGGAGCCCGGAATAGCCGCTGCCCCCGGGGGCTGGGGAAGCAGCTCGGCTTCGGCAGGTTTTTCTCGTTACAGCGGCGCTGGAGTGGAAACATCTGTGTGTGGCGCGAATAAAAATGCAAAGCATCCGCCCCGTAGCGTGCGGTTGCCGTGGCAACCCGGGGGGGGGCGGGGACGACACACGATGACTATGGGGCGAGGGGCTCCGGCTGTAAAAGGCAGCGCGGGGGCCCTTTGATCGGCGCGCCCGCGGCGTTGATTGATGGCCCCGCGCTTCATCTCCTTGTCAACGTGACCGAGCGTTCCTGGAACGCGCAGAACTTTTTAAGAACTAAAAGATGGTTCTCCACCCCCAGCTCCCCCCCCCCCACCCCCACCACAACGCAACCGGAGTCATCGGGGGTCCGGCCAGTGGTGTTACTGGTCAGACTGGGGGTGAGTCACGGCGCTTTTCTGCCTCGCTTTGCGCAATGGGGCGGTGGGACGAGCTGTGGCACCGGGGGGTTGAGCAATGGACGAGCGTCCCAAGAGCCGCCTGCGGATGCCAATCACCACCCTGCGCAGCTGACCAGTCCCTTCCAGTTCAGTTTTACATGTGAAAGTTGGGTGTCGTGTCCCGTCCCCCCCCCACTTCTACCCCATCTGTTTCCATCTGGCCAGCAAAGGAGCAAAATGCCACGTTCTGGGTCCCGCTGCCAAGAGCCTCCTCGCTCTCCTCACAAGTCCCACCAAAGCAGCCCCTGGGCCAGGGCTCGAGGAGACGCCGAGTGTGACGAGCTCACGCACGGGGCACAGCGGCTCCTCTGGCCACCGCTGCCAATGGAACCGGCACCGCTTGTGACCGTGACCTCGCCCCGCCCCTGAATGTGCACCAGTGCCAGGCAGCGCTGGAACAGACCAACCCCCCCAGGATCTGCTTTCCTGCTGGTCAGAAAAGATCATCGCGCGCAGTTGCTCTTCTGCCTTAGAATCACAGAAGCATTCTGGTTGGAGAAGAGCTTTAAGTTCTTGAACTTCCACCTTCCTACCTTGAACCTTCTTTCTTCCTACCTGAAACCTTCTTACCTTCTACCTTCCACCTCCCTACCTTGGACCTTCCTACCTTCCACCTTCCTGCTTTCCACCTTGAACTACACCTTCCCAGTACTCAGCTGGATCCGAGTTAGCACCAGCAACCCAAGGATGGGAGGTCAGTGACTCACTGTCACATGGAGCAAGGATCCCGACGGCTGTGGCTGGGTTAGCAGGAAGCGTCTTCCCATCCCGCTGCGCATCGGCTCAGCTACTCCTGCGGTGAGTCACTTCCAGCCATGAGATCCCACAGCCTCCAGTCCGGCCTGTGGGAAGGGAAACCAAAGGGTTGTCTTCTGCTCCTGGGGAGTTTCACGGTTTCATCCCCTCTGAGGGTTCAAACGGCACCCTTGTGAAGACATCAAAGCCATGAGCCCCACAAGGCTGGGAGCTCCCCAGGTCACTCTTGTGTAAGCCACCTTTGCTCTCCCCACAGCACAGGCTTGGGCAGCCCCACCAAGCCCAAAGGTTGTCACCCCAGAGATGTCACCCCAGAGCCGGGGTGGCACCTCTGCCTCCAGCCCAAACAGCTCCAGAACCTTTCAAGGTGCCTGGGGAAGAGACTTTGCAGAAGTTCAAGACCACCAGGAGACCTGTGGGGACAGCACGTCCCACAGTCCTCCAGCCCATGGCCATCCCCAGCTCCTCATGGCCATCCGGGGTGAAGATGGTTTGCAAGGGCCCCTCCAGCTGCCCCACTGGGCATCTCCCAAAGTGAAGAACACGTCTCCCATGCTGCTTTCCACCCTCTCCTCCCTCCTGGTCCCAGAGCTGACACCACTCCCAGCCCCAGCAGCACATGTGGGAGGACCCTGCGAGGCTTCAAAGCCCTGTCTGGGGAGAGACGAAAGGCCGGTTAAACTCCTGGCTGGAGATGAAAGGAAACTCTCCCCTCCGCGGCTGGAACGAGTTGCTGGTGCTTTGGAGTCGGGTTTGAGGCCCATTTCCGGAGCGCCAATGGCAGGAGCTTTCATTTGCAGGGGGACTTTGCCACAGGAGCAGATGTCCCCATCACCCCCGGCCCTTCAGTGCCGCCCCGTCACCGAGGACACGGGCAGGGCGCCGGGAGGATAGCGGGAGGCGTGACCAGGATGTTCCAGCAGCTGAGGCTGGTGCTCCCATCCTCTCCGTCTCCACGGGGAAGGGCTCCCGGCACCGCTCAGCGGGACCTCGCCGTCCCTCGGGGGTGACAAAGCCATGGGCAAGGATGGGTTGTCCAGGAGGACCGGGGTGAGGAGAAAGGGGAGTTGTTGGCTCTGGCCGGCGCGGATATGGAGCCTGGGGCTGGGGAGCGGTTCCCCGGGCGGATGCGAGCGACAGATTTTACTCATTTTGTCAAAGGAAATTCTATTCCGATTAAACCCCCGTTTGATCTCGATGGAGAAGGGAGGGGGCGGGGTGGGATTGGGTTTCTCTCCAGTCGTTGGGCTTTATTGGGCTAATGTATCAGCTAAAAGCTTCCAAGGAAGATTTAAAGGAGGGAAAGGCGAGGGCAGGAGCTGCGAAAGCTGGAGGTGACTTCTAGGGGAGGAGGGATGGAGGAGGATGGGATCAAACCGCTCGTCCGGGGCCACGCAGGCTGCAGAGCCAGGTGGTCTGGTAGCCACCCACACCCTGGGGCTGGTCCCTCTCCTCCCACCATGTGCCTGTAAGTGTTGGGATGGGGTTGCCCAGGTCCAACCCGGCTGATCCCATCCCACCGAGCAAACCTGCTGGGGCAGCAATCAAAAAGAAACCCCCCGTATCTGGAAAGGAGAAGTGCGAGTTGCTCTGGTGGGCCTCAGGGTGCCCATCCCACACCCTACGCGTCCCCAGCCAACCTCACCTTCCGCACACCGGGGAGACAGGGGAGAAATGTCTGGTTCTGGAGGGTTGATCTTCAGCTTTGGAGCCCTCAGCTTCAGGATGGAGCCACCAACCCGCAAGATTTTCAATCTAATTCTTCCCAGAATCGTTTCTCCCCCACAAGGCTTTTAAACCACTGAACTGTGTCGAAGAGCTGCGGGCCAAGAGACATGTCCTGGCACGGCGCTGGCTCAACGAGATGTTTCCAGCCACATCAACACGGCGTAAACAGGGTCTGGTGGAAGATCTCGCAGCCCGAGCGCTGGCAGGAGGAGGGGAAAGGCGCCTGTTTCCCTGTCCTCTGATTATCTGGGTTCATTCTTGGCTTTTCAGCCTTTTTCTTCATTTCTTTCCTCTTTCACTCCTGGTTTAGGAGCAATGACCCTGCCGTGAGAAGCTGCTGCAGGCCCAGCTCAGCTCCAAGCTCAACCTCCAGCCACCTTTGAGCTCCCGGGCCACCTCCACAGAGGTGCCGGGACCGGCCGATAACCTCTGTGAAGCCGCGGGTTGGCTCCTTTCGGCCGCCACATCGCTGCTCTCCATCAATATTGTCTCCAAGGCTCTTCCTAGATCCTCCAACTTTTCAACCCGGCAATTTGCAGCCTCCTCGTTAACTATTGGAACCATATTGAACCACTTTACTCGCTTGGTTGATCTCCAAACTGAAAAGATGTCCTAAAAATAACTATTCCCAGCTCTGTGTGTGCTGCTCAACCCCCCATCCTTCAAACCACGGCTCCCTCCCAGCTCCGGCCGCGCTTCGGTTGGCTTCTCCCAACCCTAGATCGGCTCACTCGGGGACTTTTAATCCCACTGCTCATTTTTACCAACCCCCACCTCTTTCTGCTGGCTTGGGAGCAGCACGAGGCAGGAGCACGAATCCCCTTTGGGATGAGCATCAGCCTGGCGGGACCTAGCGCTGCAGATGATGACCGGGAGGCCCTGGGCTGGTCCAGCACTCGCCCAGCTTGAGATGTGGCATTTGGGAGCAAGGAGACACCTCTGGGGTTACGTGCTCTGGCAAAGAGGTCCCAGGCAGGGACTCTCCTTTGCTGTGCTCCCCTCGGGCAGGCTGTCCCGTCCTCTCCACCCCATGGAGCTGGACACAGGGGAGACCTTGCACTTGTCCCTGTTGTGAGGAGGGTCGCAGCCCAAAGGCCCCCAGCAGGTCCCTTCATTTGAGGCTTTTCACCCACATTGGCCATGCCAAACGCCCAAGGTCGCCCCACCTCACCCCGCCCACTGCTACCCTCACGCCCAGCACCGCTCCATGCCCAGCGCTACCCCACACTGGCCACCTCCCAGCTCATCGCTCTACTGACCCCAGCCTCTCCTTGGTGGCCAAACCCACCCCACGCCTCGCTCCAGCCAGCCCGTGACAGCACAAAGCTGCCTCCTGCTGCGGGCGGGACGTCGCGTGCAAGGGCTGCGCTTACTCAAACACTAGTGGGGGGATTTTCTTCTCTTTTTTTGCCTCTTTCTTATAGATATCTTTTCTTTTTTTTTTTTTTCTTTTACAAGCAACAGCCAGTAAACAAAGAGCAAATATGTGCTGAGTCGGCTCCTTCCTGGCTCTGCATCAAGGGCTGGAGCAGCACATGGAGCATCTGGGCGGATCTTCACGGCAGGGCTCTTCTCAGCACCCACCCCACCAGGCGATGGGTCCTGCAAGCATGGCTATGGCCGCGTGGCAGGATGAGACCCCCTGTGGCACCGCCAGGATGGGTGGGTGGATATCCCTAAGGGAACAGGGACCTACTGTCTGGGCAGACCTTGCACCCTCCTGCCTGGAGGAGCCCAACCCTACATGGCTGGTCCACTTGGCACCATCCATGGCCACCTCAAGAATCATCAAATCATTTTGGTTGGAAGAGATCTTGGAGCTCACGGAGTCCAAGTGTTGCCCCAGCGCTGCCAGGGCACCACTGACCCCTGTCCCTCAGCACCACAGCTCCACTGGAGCCCAGTGTGACCCAGCCGCACAGAGCCCCTTGTCTCAGAGCAGCTGGACACCCTTTGCACAGCCCCAGGGCCCACTTAGAGGACACACAACCAAGATTCACGCACCCAACACGCCGAGGGCAGCGTCACCCCGGCCAGCAGGCACCGAGCAGCCTTCTCCACCCTAACCCACCTCTGAAGGCCCATGTCCAGCAGCTCCAGCGAGGCTCAGCCGCTGGAGGCCTCCGCGTCTGGCCGGGGCTGCAGCGCTCGAAGCCTTTGAAGCCGCTTCCGCCCTCCCCACATCTTGATGGCAGATTGTCGAAATGCAAAAAATCTGTTGTTTTTGTTAACGTCGCTTTGAAGGTCTCCGAGAGCTGCTCAGGCAGGAAGGTGGGATCGGGGCCACCGACGCGGGCACGCAACAGCCCCGACAGCAGGTCCCGGCGAGCTGTTGGAGACCGGCACTGGTGGGGTGACAGGGGGTGGAGGTAGAGCTGCGCTTGACGGCGGGTCCCTTCCAACACTGAAGGTCCATCTGCAAGCCCCGACATCTGCCAAATCCTGCAGATGCTGCCCGGTTTCTGAAGACTTCCTTATGCGGCCAAGCGCCGGGTGATGCGAACGCTGCTGCTCCTCCGAGTGAAAACTGGGAAACTGCAGGAAAAAGGTCCTTTTTTAATGGGAAAACCTGGTCTAGACTGAGAATGGGGCTGGGAACACCCCGACTTCGGGGAGCTTGTGGGTGGAGAAGGGCTCTCATGGTGAGAGGATGGAGTCGAGGCTGCTCAGGGGCTTTAGAGCCACACGGAACCTCTGCTCCTCTGGTGTCCCAGCACTAGAGGGAGGAGAACATAATGTGGGCTGGGGTGCTGCCAAGGGCTGGAACCCTTTCCCCAGGGGAGGAGAGGGCTCTTCTCCTCCTGACCAGGGCAGTCAAGGGCTCCTCCACCCTTCCTTTGGACAGTGTCTGGACCCACCGAGCTGCAAAGCCCACCTCGTAGCACAGGAGACTGGAACTGGACCTGAGCTCTGCGCTCAGCCCCTGGACCTGACGCAGGGGATGGGGCTGGTGGGAGAAGTCCCTTCCTAGGCAGGGCTCACGTGGTGTCCCCGGGTGCGTGTGCCACGGCCCTGCCACCTCCCTGTCGACAGCAGAGACTTGGTGGCTCCTCAGCAGAACGAAACCAGCTGGGATTTCAGCAAGAAGGAGCCGGGAACGGTGCCAGGAGCGACCTCCCGGTGCAGGAGGAGCTCCCAGAGCTCTCTGCCAGAGCTCGGTGAGGGAAGGAGAACCCCAAAATGTCCCGTGGTGGCTGCCAGCTGCAGATCCTCGCCCCAGCAGACCCTCCCGCCGCCCTGGGACGTAGCTGTGAAACTAGGACCTCTGCAGACCTCAGCCTGCGAGGAAACGGGGGGTCTTGGCCAGGTCGGCGGGATCCTCCCGTGGGAGCTGCTGGTCCCCAAAGGGGTCCAGCCTTATCCCCCCCCGGCAACACCGTCCTTGTGAGGTGGGTGTCACGGGGATGAAGAACCTGCTCCTGGGGGGGCCCAGGTCCCTCCAGCCACGGCCGGGCCACTGCTGCCCTCCGCTGGCCACTGCCCACCCTGCACCCACGGGTGCTCCCAGCGGCGCTGGAGACCCAGCCCAGGCTGCCCAGGGCAGGGGGGGAGTCCCCGGGACCCCTGGAGGGGTTTCCAAGCCCCCCGTGGAGCTGTGGTGCTGAGGGACAGGGGTCGGTGGTGCCCGGGCAACGCTGGGGCCACGCTTGGACCCCACGAGCTCCAGGGGCTCTCCCAGGCAGAGCTGCTCCGTGATCTCCCACATCCCTCCCGCCCGTGCCAAAAGCTGCTGGTGCTGGGGCGGGGGGGGGACCCTTCCTGCCCCCTTCCCCGAGAAGACCTCTCACCTCTGGCCCCAGGAGCCCCCAGCAAAGCCACTCCCCGTCCCTCTGGAGAAGACCCGAGGACGCGGCTGAGCCTGGCACACTCGTGTCACTCGCAGCCGGAGCCCGCGGCCGGTGCTGCAGGGCCGGGGACAATTCCCTCCTGCAGGAGAAGCATCAAAGGGGAGACATCGTCCCAGCGCTGCCCAAATTCATTCCAAATGTTCCAGTTGCCTCGGCCTCCCACCGGCCACTGGCCGGGCTATGGAAACCAGATTGGGAAGGAAGCTGCAGGGAACTCCCCCTACCCCCCGACCCAGAGGACTTGGTCACGTGTGGGGACACGGGTGGCCGGTCCCACAGGGTGGTGGGACCCTGCCACCAGGCAGAGGCGGGAGGGGAAGAAGCGCTCGGGCTGGAGGCGAGGGGTGGAGAGGAGGCATCTCCAGCAGCCTCAGCCCAGGAGGGGTCGGGGCCGCGCAGCCAGCGCTGTGCCGGGTGCTCGCTGGGAAGAGCAGAGCAGAGCAGGGCAGAGGTTCTCAGCAAACATCCAGGTGCCCCCCAGCACTGCCACCTTGCTCACCCCCTCAGCTTCCAAAGCCTCCTTCTGCCCAAACCCTGCAAGAGGAGGGGTGGGATTCCCCGTCCGTGGCATCGCAGGCTGGTTTGGGTGGGGAGGGACCTTTCGACCCCATCGAGCGCAAACCCCTGCAGGGAGCAGGGACCTCTGCACCTAGAGCAGGTTCCTCAGAGCCTCCCCGGGGATGGTGCCCACCTTGGGCATCACCATCTGCGCCTCTAGACGCAGAGGGTGCTGGGAAGGGACAGAGCACGATGGGCTGGGGCTCCGCATCGCCCCGAAAAGCGCCGTGTTCCGTAGAGTCCCCCCCCGTCCTCACCCCAAAGCGCGATGCTCCCGCCGGTTGTCACCACGGGAGGGAGACAGGCGGAATTTCACAACCGGACAGGGCAAGAACCACCCGAGACGCTGGTGTGGTGAGAAAGGCGAGTGTATTTCTGCTCCTGCCGCGGTGCCACAGCAAGTTACGGTGCGGTCTGTACGCGGAGACACCGGGATAACACACACAAGGAACCCCACCGGGAGTTAACGGCCTTCCCGCCGCGGGGCCAAACCTCACACCGGGCGTGCAAACGAAGCGTAAACAAGGTAAAAATATATATTCTATATTTACACACGCGGTCCTTTTTAAAAAGCTGAGATGCGAGTAGAAATTCCAGCGCTAAAACACGGCAGGGGCCACGGGGGTGGGGGCGGTGGTGGTGGGACTCCGTGAGCTGCCTGCAGGCGACTTGATGGTCCCACAAATAAACCTTAAAATTCTCCGGGAGGCGCGGACGGGGCTTTTGGCCAAGAGCAGAGCCCCTGACGCGCTGCCGTGTGACGCCAGCGGGGTGGGGACAGGAAGGGACGGGCGTTTGGGGCCACAAAAGGACATTTTGCTGTCAGGAGACAGCAAAGCTCTGCTGGCCCGAGCGGCGTCAGGACTTGTGGTTCTAACTTCGCTTTACACGTGTCCTGGGGATGTCTCTCCAGAGGTTCAGCCTTTGCCCAGCGCCCCTTTCAGCCCAACACCCGATTCTACACCGCGCAAATCCGACTGTTAAATGAGGTGTTAAGTTCCTCTTGGAAAGCTGCGCCGGAGAGCGGCCGGGAGCAGCTTCCTCCACCTCTGAGGGAGCTTCTCTGCTGCTGCCCGGCCCTGTGGGCCCAGCCAGACCCCAGGACAGCGCCGACCTCACACGTGTGATGTGCAAAATAACCCAGGAGGACAAGATGTTGGGGTGCTGCACCCCCGAGAGAGGACCCTACAGCTCCCAGGATGTCCCCCAGACGTTGGGGCAAGATGAAGAACGGGCCTGGGGGTCTTCACGTGGGGTCTTCAGCTCACCACCAGACACGGGGACGCCGGGGGGAGGGACAGACAGACCAGAGCGACATCACCGGCCAAACTTTACGTGGTTGAGTAAAAGCAACGAGGAAAGAAAAAAAACCAAACCCTAGTGCAGACAGACAGACAGACAGACAAACCAAGCTGCGTGGGTTCCTTCGCCGCCTCTCGCACGTCTCGTGCACGTACCACACCTTTTTTGGGGTGGGGGGGAAGGGCTGAGATGGGGCCAAGTCCAACATCCAGCACCTTCAGCCGGGGGTCAAGTCCAAGCGTTAGAAGTCACTGAGGATGCTGATGTCTGCGAACTCGTTCCGGTAGCGGTAGGCGTACAAACTGAGCAGGAAGGCCCATTTCAAGGAGATGAAGCTCCAGACGCACGACAGGTAGTAGCTTCTGGGATCGGTCAGGGCTGGGAGAGAAAAGGGAATGGTGAAAAAACCCAGTAAATCTCATTTATCCCTCACGCAGCTCAGCCCCCACACATGTGGCTCCTGGGATCTTCACCAGGGTCTTCTGACCAGCTCTCCTCGCTCAGACCGCAGAATTCCCTCGTCTTGGCCACAGGAAAATATTTTAGTGACAGTCAGAAGAAGGGGAAAGGGCCCAAAGCACAGAGTTGGTGTGAATTCCTGGATGGCAAAACCACGTGGCTCGAAAACCACCTCAACCTGCGGTCCTTAATCCCTCCCCTTCTCCCCACCCACGACACCCGCGCAGCTCGGGGGCAACCGAACGGCTGCTCCCGCTAGAAATGCTTTGAACAACTGCTGTGACCGACGTTTAATTCCCACATATGCTGGATGGGCTTCAGCCCGCCCGGGGCCGCGATAATCACGCGTTGGACAACGACAGGCACGGCCTCTATGAGGAGAATCTTCACAAATAAACACGTTTCTTCTTTTATCTGTCCCCAAACTGCCTCTACTTTGGGATTCCTTCCAAGCTGGCCGGGTACGGTTCAGCTTTTTGAACACGGGGCCGTGGGTTTCCTATTTATTTCCAACGTTCAGCGGTTTTGTCTCCAAGAAAAGAGGTGATGAAAAAATATTTGCTTTTCTTTTTCACGTTTGTGTTTCTAGGGGCTGCGCACGAGGGTTTTCGTACCCTCGCCCTGGGCCAAAGGCCTCGAACCTCCCCGGGGAGCGTGCGGGGGCTGAGCTGAGGGCTTGCTGGGGGGTTACGACCCCAACACAGCTTGTCCACCGCTGCGAGGACAACCCCGCCAGGGCGCTCGGCCCCAACGCAGCAAGGAACAAACACGGGTAACGGAGAAAGAAAAACAACTCTCCAACTTGCTCTCTTTGGTCTGCAGCCAAGTAAATTCCGGTGAGGACACGGGGTTCTGCCAGCCCCTGCGTGCTCGGGGACAGCAGGAGGGAGCTCGATGGCTCCTCGTCCAGTGGTTGGCCACAGGATGGTGCGGGATGTGGATGGAGCAGCACAGTCGGGAAACCATCGAATCCCAGACTGGTTTGGGTGGGAAGGGACCATTAGGGGTCATCAAATCCAACCCCCCTGCAGGGAGCAGGGCCATCTGCAACCAGAGCAGGGTGCTCAGAGCCCCGGCCAACCTCCCCTGC